>VZSE01004323.1:28193-68926 GCA_013398275.1 Promerops cafer | reverse complement strand
GGACGCCGTCGCGCAGCGTCTGCGCCAGGTCGAAGACCTGGGCCGTGTCCCAGGTCACCCGGTGGTTGGGCGGCAGCACCTTGCAGCTGATCAGCCACTGCCCGCACTGCTTCCAGGGCTCCATCCCCGCCACCGCGCCGCGATGCTGAGGCCGCGGCGGCCCCTGCTGCGCCCTGCCNGCCCGCCCAGCCCAGCCCAGCCCCGCTAGAGGGGCGAGCGCGGGGCGCTGGCAGCCGCTGTCGCTCCGCGCCGCGCAGCTCCTAAGGCCGGTCCGTGCAGGTGCTCGTCTCGTCTGCTCGCCCGGTGATGGCATAAACACAGCACCTGCGACACAGCAGGCAGCTCTGACAGGCAGGTGTAGGTAGCGCAGTGGCATGTTCTGTCTTATCGTCAGTCTTTTGTCCTTTCACTAAGCAAAGAGCAGAGCGCTCCGAAGAGGTTCAAGCAGAATACTCTCAGCGACTTCTAGAAACGACAGAAAGCACATCATGGCATAGCATTGTTTTCCCATCTGTTCTCCCCCAAAGTACTTTGCAATGACTTCAATTTTATTTGCACTTTAAATAATGCTTAAATATATGTAATAACTTCCAACAAGCATTCAGACGACTTAAAATTTTAAAAAGTTACCAAGTGTGACAAACTCCAAAGCCAGACAACACAAACATCAGAGTTCACAATAGCCTCTAAAACTCAAAAGCTATTATTAGTTTTTGATTTTTAAAGCAGTGCTGGAAACTTAATTTCTCAAAAAAAAAAAAATCACTTAAAAGGATACAAAAACTGGGGTTTTTTCTCTATTAAAACATGTTGAGTTTTTTTGTTTGTTTTTTTAACCAGAGAACCCTTTAAAAGTACTATTAACATTTATGTGAGGGGGAAAAAAACCACAACACACAGTCCAGGGTGAGAAAGCCTTCCAAGAGCAAAACACTAACATGGTTATTCAAGGTACTCCACAACTATTGCTGGTTCCCACACCTCCTCAGTTAAAACCCTGACACTTCTTGCTGTCTGAGCTCAGAATAATCCCACAAAACCTTTTAATGATTTCTAAAAGAATATGAACATTATGAGAATTCATTTCAGAAATTGAGCCCTAGCAAGTGAATTGCATGTTTCAGTAAGGTCAATATGTAAATTCACTGTTTTTGCTCTCTTTAAACAGGCAGTATGTCTGCTATTCCAGGCATTTTCCTGAGCAGCCACTGGCTGCAGAACATGCCACAGGACAGCTCACCATTTCACATTGCATGCACCAAAAAAGACAAAGAGAATCATGGCCCAAAATGTATCATTGATCCAGCTCCATGATCTGTAACACCTGTGCCACTGCCCAGCAGGCATGGGATGGGTCAGGTGTGACTTGTTACATGTTAGAAGGCACAAGTGCTGCTCAAGATCATCTGGGAACGGCATTTGTTTCCACTCTTAAAGATGCACAAAGTTGCAGACACCTGGCTTAGTTTTCAGCCCTCTGCTTGCATTATCCAGGCTTGCAAACCAAGGAGGCTCTCGGGTATGACCAGTGCAGAAGGAGCTCACAAAGCCTCCCTGACATGTCAAAGACATTTTAACAGAATGCAAGCTCCAGTTAGCAGCAAGCAGTTTTGCATGAATCAAAAGAGAGGTCCTCATTCCAAAGGACTGGTGACAGTGAAGCTGAGCTTTAAATCTTTAAAACAATCTTACATGGGAGAGTGTGACATGAGGTTGAGTTGCCTCAGTAGTGCCTCCTTCCCAACAGGTCCCTCCTGCTCCATGGCCACCTGGGCAGTCACAGGCACGCAGCTCCCGTTTCTCAGGAAATGTGAATTTGCTGTTTAACAACCTCAGCCCAAACACTGGATCACCAGTAACAGGCACCCCTGCCTCCTTAGACCAACATTTGGTTGTTTTATGCCTGAGCAGCTGGAGGAGAGGACAGGTTGCAACACAAACAGGCTATCAAAGTATCTGTCTGCTTACAACCAGGCAGAATTAGACAGAATTTCATTCCTAATTTAAATCAAAAGGGACTGAAACTAACAGTTTATACTGTGATCATTTGGATATCATCATCCATCAAAATGAACATAGAGCAGTTTGATCAAGACTACAGTCAACACTTCCTCGCAGAAATATACTTTTATTTGTGACATGCATGAACTGATAAGTGAGTAAGAATTCAGTTGTGCCCACAAGCTATCCACTCTCAGGCTGACAACAGCCATAACACTGAAGCAAATGCAGAAAGCAGAAAAGCAAAATAGATAAAAGAAACAGAAAACCATCTTCACTACATTATCCACATTCCCACTTCAGCTGCCTCCAGCCAGGATTGGTGGTACAGCACCCTGAAAGCAACATAAACAGTTGGGATGCCTTTGCAGAGATACACAAAAAACAGCACTGTTCTGATTCATAAATAGCAAGAAGAATGCTTCAGGCTGATTGCTCAAATCAATCTAATCTTTTTTACATGGTTAATAGGAGCAATCCAACACTCCTTAATCAAAAATTTACATCCAAACAATATATCTGCTTTAAAGGTTATTGTTGAAGTTCTAAATATCTGAAAAACATACACTGCAGTTTAAAATTGTTTCTAAGTCATAGGATGCTATTGCAGAATATTAGAACCAAATTTCACTGAAAACACACTGGTTTCTCTACTGCATCTCATGTAATTAACTGAGCAACATTCTTTTAAATGGAGAAGAATCCATGTGATCATACAAATTCCAGAAAAATACTTCTCTACAAAGAGTTATATGCTTGAGAGAAGAGAAGGGGCGAATGTATTCCAAGCCAAAATTCATGGTCAGCACAGTTTTGCTACAGCAGAAGGCAGAAATATTTGCACATTCATTTTCCTGCTCTCAAAGTACTCTCTAACAACCTTCTTCAGCCTTCTATATTGTTCTCAGTCATTTATTGGAAGGGGTTCAACTTTTCTTTCAGTCCTAAAATTTGTTTCTGTTCAAAAGCTATTTTTACATGGGTCTTTTTTTTTTTTTTGCTATTAATAGATTAAAAGAAAAATCTGTATCTCAAATATGAAGTACTTTAAATTAACCAGTTGCTGAAGATATGCTTGAAGTTTGTCCTATTTCCATCCTGTTCTTTCCCCATACTGCACAGATGTATCTGGATTGAAAGAGGCTGATTTACAGTCACCTCAATCCATCTTCTGCAGTTTCACTAGGACTCATCTAGCACAGATCTCAGCTTAGATTTTCACAATGTTCAGTGTAGATCACATACCTTTTTTCTTTTTAACACATCAATAAGCCATTTGCTGATGCAGTTTTTTCTTTGGAATTTCTATAAAGAAAACCTTTCAGACATACATTCCCCTTTCAAAATACTGTAAAGGAGTGACATAAAAACAACAAAAAATATATCTTAAAAGAACAGCAAGTCTGAATGAGAATTGTTCCCCAAAAGGGACACAAAACCCCAAGGTTTTGCATGGTTTTTCTCTTCTTCCAGGAGACAACTGTCTCCTTACTGGGGACATAATTTTTTTCTTTACTTGTATCCTGTACTGCATCCTATGAAGGTGGCACTTGTCCAATTATTTTCTTATTGCTTTACTTAAAACAAATAAAGAAAACCAGCCTACCTCAATTTGTTTAATAAGGGCACATATGCAAGCTCCTTGAAATAATTACTTCCTGGTGTCACCACAGTTGCTGCATTTAAACTGCTTGTGTTTCTCAGCTTGGGGAAAATTAATAAATGAAATACAAAAAATAATAAATCAACAACATGTACACACATTCCCTCTCCTTCAGTTTTTCTTGCAGATAAAATAGTGGCCATGACCCCTAGGCACAAACCCAGCTTGTGCAAGGTACCAAACAAGGATAACAACTCTTCCCAAAGAGAAGCTCCTCACTTCCTTTTCCTACTTATTCCCTTTACCAATGGATTCATCAGTTCTGGTGCTTAAAGTTTTCCTGCTTTCTGATTATTGCTCTTGAGTGCATTTTTAACTGCTACAGTTAGAAAGAGGTGCAAGCACAAGCAAAGGACTGCCCTCGTTTGGGGGTGGGTACCAAAAGTCCAGTAAAGTCTTGGCTGAGCCAGCCACACTCCCATGCTCAGGGCTCACGCCCCAGTTAGACCCACTCAAATATATCAGCAAAAGATCTGAGTTTCACCTCATCTGCAAATGAAAACACTTAGTCTTGTGTCTTGGCCATTTGTATCTTTCTCACATTTGGACACACATATAACTACCACTGCTCCTGGCCAGAAGCCTCCCTGGAGCCTCTTTCCTCTTGGCTGGATGGGAATAACAGGCAGGTGGCCGTAGTCCAGGATTTCATAAGGAGCCTGCTTATCTTGCAGTGCAAGTAAATGAGGATGAGATGGCTGACCAGAAATCTTCAGTCATTTCTGGCTGCTGCTGTACATGAGTATCAGCATGGCTCAAGATCTCCCAGATGTGTCTGGCTGCATCCTATAGCTACAGGCTCCAGTTTCAGAATTACTTTGGGAACTTTGCAGCAGAAAGTGGAAAAGCAGCACTACTTGATTCTTATTAATCATTTGTTTGTGTTATTGTCTTATACTGTAATAGCACCTGAATTTCAGCAAAGCATTTTGTTTTACTTGAAATAACTGTTTCAAGTTAGCAGGAAAGAAGTAATAAACAACTGACCTGAAATCTAAACGAAGCACTGTAAACAAAAGAAAAATTAAAAAACGGAAATAATAAAGTAGGAGGATGTGTGGAGCTCAGTATTGAATTTAGTTTTCATTAAAAACCTGGAAGACGCAGAGAAATAATTTGATATATCAATCTATAGGTTGTTATAAACAGAAAGGAATTATAAATGCTAACACAAACGAACACCAAGATACTGCCTGAATACATAAAGTGCATCTGAGCATTTGAGGAATCAGTGATGCTGCAAGGGAAAATCCACCCAGACCAGTCAATGTGAAAATAAGACATTAAAGCTGTCAAAGAGCCTGCTTATCTCTAACAACTAACTACCAAATAATCATGATAGGAGTTGAAGCCATTGGCCCACCTCTCCTGAGAAAAACCTTTTTATTGAAGTTCACAGAAATTTGTCCCATTTTACTGTCCAGAATCCTGTGCTGAATTCCTAAAGTAGGATATTTGATTTACAGAAGGCCAAGTTTTAGCTTTCTAAAAACCATTCATATGAAAGGAGAAAGCTGCTGAGGTGCCACCTGTTTGTGCTGAAAAGCAGGGAAACCAGACTCAGGCAGCTATTCACCTCCTGCCAGTGGGAAGCCATAGCATTTATGATAAGGAAAACATTTATGGGCAGGCAAAAGAAATTGTGCTGTACAACTTTATGTATTTTAACCAAAATATCAAAAATACTTCCTAAGAATCCAAGCAACTTGATATAGTAAATAAAATAGTAACCTTCCTCCTGTTTTTTACCACCTTCCCCCGTTCATCTCCGTTTCTCATTCTCCACAGGTTGTTTTCAACAGTCTGATGATAATTTCAGGGCAAGCCCAAATCAGATTACAGGATTACAGGATAGAAAAAACTCCCCTCTTCGCTCAAGACAGAAGGAAAATAGATGCCAACAAAAATAATTTTGTGGTCTCAGCTGACAAGAAAGTGGTATTTTTATCCAAAGTCAAGGTGTACAAGTGCATATAACCATGATATGAAAAGCTAGAAACTGGCACAAGTAAGCCCTAAAGCAAGGAAAAGATGTTTATGTTTTTTCATCGTCTATTCAGTACCCAAAACCAAGAATCCAGAAAGGTTTTCTGGCATGAAAAAAGAGATCAATTGCTGCAAGTGTGACACTTAGAGGAAACACTGTGCACTGGATGAGGTCTGAATATATAGAAAACCAAGAAAAATCTTCACATTAAAATAATAAGTCTCTATCTACCTAAAGTTTGGAAAAACTGGAAGTCCCATTCATGAAATACCTACTCAAACAGTGAAAGAATATCTGGAGTAATGTTTCTAACTCTATTACTATTAGAATATTTATTTTAAAATTACTGCTATTAGGCAATTGAATTTCTCATATCCTAAAGGCACAATTTACTAGCAGCCTCTAGTCTCATGCTGTGTTAACTGCTAGAATAAATAGGGCAGTCACACAGAATCCAAGACACTGTTCCAGTTTTCCACTTACAATGTTAAATCTGTATTTACATACTAATCTAAGTTCAGTAAATAAGTTTCCTTTTACGCTTAGAGTCAAAAATAATAACTTTAACAACAACATTCAAATTTATTTTTAGAGAACTCAGCAGGCAAAATATTTCTAAACACTCAGTAGGCAGTGAAGCTTCATCTCTAAAGTTACCCATACTTGTCCCACCTCAAGAATAAAGAACATAAATATTTCAGAACATTCTGCTACCTACTTTTTTTTTAACCTTTTATAAGTGAGTGTACCTGGTTATTGTTTATCTAATGAGGCTGGGCCAACACTAGACTGCAAATCAGCAGAGATTTAAGAAATAAGAGGCTCTTTATTCAGGCCACTGGGATTGAATTTGCAGCAACATGGACAACCATGCTAAATGAAAGTAATAGGGGCCATGGAAACTTCACCTTCAGAAAAATAAAACATTCCAAGCTCGGGACAGGAATCCTCAGATGTCCTCTGAATGTTGTGTACTTTCATTTCTGCAGGCTCGGTTTTAGACATGGTGTGAGACCCCGCTACCCCAGGTGCCAAGAACATTTATTTGGAAAAAAAACCCAAACAAACATCTCATCCTAAGCCTTGAATTCTACTGTCTAGAATCCCCACTTCAGCTGAAGTCAGTGGTATCTATAGCTACCAGTAACCTGGGTTATAAAGCTGTGTATCCAAATTAGAGACCTTGTTAATATGACCAGTAGTGTCCTAAATCAACCACAGACAAAAATTATCCTCTATGCTAAGACATCATCTCCCATCCACTACGCTGACATCAGAACTTCCCCAGTCCTGGTTGAGAAATGTTGCTCTTGAGATAAAACTATTGGAGTGGAATAATGATTTAGAAACAAAAAAAATTGAAATTCAGATCTACTATATAGACTAACATAAGAAATTAATTACCCTGCTCTCGCTATGTTAGAAATCATAGCAGACATGTGCCAATTTAAGGCACTTCAGATTTATGCATCCTATGAAAGTACCAAGGAGCACACATGAGAAGTATGCCCCTCATAGTGCAGCAGTGGAAGTGGACTGCATAATATCTGAATAAAGACAAAGAGCCACACTGAGAAGTTTCCCAGGGGTTCATTTTCAGGTATGTTATACCTTAAACGATCATAAAGCTGCTGTGGAGAAGACAGAAGTTGCTTTGGTAGCAAGGTGCATTTATAGCTTCTTAGGTTTATATGAGCTGAGGTCAGTGGTCCATATGGCAAACCCAGCTGTAAAACTATTTCACCCTCTCTCTATTTTTCTTGAAAAGCTGTACCAGGACTAAAATAGGAGTGCAAGTCCATTTCTGCAAGAAGTCCTACAGTTAACTCTGGCCTATCTATAAACTTGTTTTGTGTTCTGTGAGCCACCATCTCATCCTCAAGAAAGTGAGGGATTGCCAGAAAACAACTCACTGAAGAAATAAAAATGTACTTCTGGAATGCAACAGCTAAGAAGCAACAACCTGTTAGGATGCAGGTTGTATTAAAGGCACAGAGAACACAAGTACAACTTGCCTTAAAGGTCTTGTGAAGGTAATGTGGACTTCAGTCCAGTAAGCCAAAGGTCTAACCACCCCCAGGCATATCAGAGGTGTCTGCTAAAAGACTGATCTAATAGACAAAACTGAGAGAAAATTCAGTGTCCAACCATCACTTAACTTGCCTCCCGTTTTTATTCTTCCATGTTTGCTGCAGCCAGACCTTCTTAAATCACTGCAACTTGCACACAAGGTTCAACCAAAGAAAACAAAGCTGAAATTAAACCACCTGTGTACCACACTGCAGCACTTCCCCCATCCTGTGTAAAAGGCCACTTTACAAAACAGCCTGAAAATGTCGATACCCTAGGCACAATTTTAATGGCAATAAATGCTTACATAATATCAAAAGGCTTCAGATCCAAATTAGATAAACTGATGCAAAGTATGTATTTTTTAAAAGGAATAAAAACATGCCAGTAAAAGAAAGACACAAGTATGACCAGCACAAATTCAACCCCAGCAAATCCTCTCAGCATGAACTGGAGCAGAATCTGATGCTCCAATCACAAAAAAGATACTTTCCCTTGCTCCAAGGGAGAGCTGTTCCTACCAACTCAGTTCCCAAATTGCTGTGTTTTATTGCCTTCTTCACTAGGTTTACAAATAGAATGTACAAATGAATGCAGGCAGAATTACAGTGATTGATTTGTTGGCTCTTACTTCTCTGGTTCCCAGGGAGGTACCAAAGGGCAGATGAAGCGTGGGCAAGGACCAGGCAAAGGTCTGGCAACAGAGAAGTTGTCTTGGCATGCAGTCCCTGGAGCAGGAACAATGCTGAGTAGGTAGGAGGCACGAGCACCGAGCTGGCCACTAAGAAGCCCCGGAGGTATGCAGAACACCTGAGGAAGTGATACAAGGCAAACCATCAGCCATTCCCAAAAGACAGGCTTTAGTCTCCGGGGGAACTAATGGCTCTCAGGTGTCTCAGCCAGAGCTTAACTGCTCTGGCGCGCAGTTATGCTAAGCCAAAGCTCCTCGAACAGAATTCATGTGGGCTTACCGAAGTCCCTGTTGGGTGTCTAAGTGAATACAAGATGGGTTAAACTTGTCTGAAAGATGTTCTTGGAGTGTTTTGTCATTGGCAGGTTTTCTACAAATTTATCTGCCCTGCTAGTTTGTCAACATAATCCTCACATGGAAATCAAAGGGTTTGGTTTTTCTCCTCAAACAATTTATGTGATATAAATGCAATAATCCAAGGACTTGTAGTGATCCAGAATCATGGAGAATGATAAGTACTACACTGATAATCGATGCCTTTAATTCCACCAGCTGTGAGATTCATTGCCTGCCGCTGGAGACAGCAGAACTATGGGCGGCAGTCACTCGGGAGCTCGTTTGCAGGTGGTGCATATGCAAAGAGTCTGCCATGAATCTGAAAAGGCATCTGAAAAAAAGCACGTTCCAGCCACCCGGGTGGTGAAATGCGCTGTGTTTGAGCACAGCTGATAAGGTGCAATTCAGCTGCTGTTTGGCTGCCTAAGTAAGCACTGCCTTGCATGGCAATGTCTGATAATGAGGTCCCAACTCGTAGCTCAGAATTCCAGCCCAGTCTGCAAGGATGAAAGAGAATTTACAAATCCACTACCTTAACAGGCAAGAATGCAAAATGGATTTTTAAAGGATACAAAACTGATACAAAAGTATATGCACAATGATATGCTTGCAGTGTCCTTTTTCTCTACAATTAAAAATTGAATAAATATTTCCAATAGTATGACCCATCTACCACAATTTTCTCCAAAACGACAGTGTGGCAAACATTGAGTTGTACAGATCTAAGCAAGTTCCCCTTCTGGACAACAACACTGGAAATGTTTGGCATGGCCTTTTGCCCCTTCTTGAGAAGGTGTCCTCTGGCACTCTCGGGTGGGAGCTGTTATAGATGAGTAATGTGATAGTTGGCTCTCACAATTAAGGGGTGAATATTATGTATATGTTAAGAGAAGTTTTGTAAATGATAATTATATCTCCCCTCACCCATACATTGTTATTACGGGATGCTCTTAGTAACAAGGACGTTTGAGAGGGCCAGCTTGTTACTTTGGCAACTCCAGACCTCCAGTCAAGATGTAAGAAAGTGATCTCCACCACTGGGCAGCGAAAGAGTCGAGTGAGAAGACTTGGGGAGGGGCTAAAGATATAAAAAGGCGGAACATCCATTTTGTAGCCGAGAACATGGCTCGCACGGAGGCTGGCACCGAGGCTCCCAGCGCTGATCTTTTCCCTTATTTAGTCCTTTGTTGTAATAAACCTTTAAAATTTTGAAAGTGAGCGTGGTTTCTCACAGAGCTGTGCAGCACGGCCCGCAGCTGCTGCTCGTGTGCCCTCGCAGGGCCACGGCTCCTCTCCGCCAGCTCCGGGTCCCCAGCCAGCCTGCTCAGCTTCCAGGGACAGAGTGCAGCGGAAGGCAGCCTCCAGTTGTGCAGGATTATGTTCTGAAGACAGCCTCAACGTTGTCTCGGCTTCCCTCTGTGGGATGGCATTTGGAGTGATGAAGGATTAGCCAACTACAGAGCCTTACTGGCCCTTTAGATGTCACATTTCTAAAATGCAGGACTGAAGAAGATGACAGTCCTCTGCGGCAACACTCACCACACAAGAGTCACAAATTTCTGTTCAATTTACCATTAACTACTTTTTAAATATTTCTTGACATTTAAGAGGTGTTTGTTCATATTTGTTTTGGAATTCAGGTACCTGTGAATTTCCTTTCCATTTCAGGATGCTTTGCTCATGGAGTTAAGCAAAAATCTCAGTTTCCCTTCAAAGACCCCAGGCAGCACATGTAGTGTTTTGGAGGGGTTTGGTTTGGGTTTTTTCCTAGGAGTGAAGGTGGGACACCTGGGGGGAACACACAGAAAAGCTAGTATAAGTGATACCTTCAAAGCAAGCAGTTAGGGTCTGGTTGCTCATTTCATGTTCAGGGCTCATTGCTAACAACCCTCTGTATGTGTCCATGGCACTTGTAGATACTGAGATAAATTTATCCATGTGAAAAATGCTAATTTCAGTAGTTATACTAGGCATGAATTTGAGTCACTATGTCCCTTCAAAATGAGCCTGTTGGGATCACAGGACTGCAGTTAAGCTCAGATATAACAGTTAGCAAGACCAAGGCCACGGCTGGATCACAATTACAACTGAGAAAAACAAATGTATTAATGAGCTGCCAGCCAACCATATGAAAATGAATAGCAATTTCAGCTATTTGTAACAGCATGCTCATACTCAGATACCTTCAACAGTCTGGAAGTTCAGCATAATGATTACTCTAAAAAAGGAGGAAAAGCCCATGTGATTTTGTTGTTAGGAGACAGTTATGTTTTAAGCAGATGGTAAAAAGTGTCAGTTTGAGGCAAAATATAGATCTCCCTTCTGTTAAATAATTAATGAAAAACTCCTTCCCCGCTCTAGCCATTGTAACTGGGTGACTGAATGGTCTCCATTTAACAAGGCCTCCTGTATGAGCTCAAGTCACGTCTTACAATCAGATTTTTTTCCAGGGCTGATATTCATTGTGCTCTCTCCCTCTCCTGAACCTCTTCCACAGGACAAATTCTGTTCTGTCTAATCAAGCAGAGTTTCCAGTGACAGTAATTAAGACAGTTTGATTTAGCAGTACAGCCTCCTTTTATTAGAGAAATCCTGACTCCACTGAAGGCAGCTGAAGCCTTGACATTGACTTGAGCCACATAGACATGCCATGTGGCCTCTTCAATAAATTGTATCCTTCTGCTGGTTTACACCAGGACAAAGGGTAATTTTCTCAGAAAGAATTCTATTTTCGAGTATTTGAATACATTCACTGGAAATGTTCAAATACACCTGAACTAAAAAAATTGATAATGCAATCAGCTCTAATTTCAGGGATAGTATCCTAATATTTAGAAGTTCTTATGATACCAACTGCCATGAGCTATTGCCATTATGTTCTTGCATGTTTCATAACAGAAGGGGGATCTGGGAGCCTAGGAAGATAGAAAAAGAAAAGGAGAAAGTGAGATAAAAAAGGGATAAAAATGAGAAGAAAAGGAAGTGGTCAGAGAAAGGCACAAGAGATTACCCCCTAATTTACCACAGGCTGAAAGACTCTGATGTGGACAAAGTGGTGGGGCAGGTCATGAAAGGACATTTGAAGCCAGCAGGTCAATACCTGACTGTAGTGCCAGCCCAAGCAGAGCATGAGTAGAGGGGAAAGCAGCCACTTCATACTTTCTCTTAATTAATGCATTTAGCTGCAGTATTTGTCACAAAGTACTGGGTTTGTGCAAGCCAAGCCCTAGTAGGAACTCAAAGCAGTTGTCCAATTCTGTGTGTACTCAGATATTTAAGACCCAAAAGTTACCTCTGTCTCCACAGGCAGGGAAGGCAAACCCTTAGAACCACATGATGCATACAGCAGGGATCTCCAGCTCAACAGAGCCTCTGTAATACTTTGAATCTCAACCTCTGGCTCTCCCCCACTGCCAGGGCTTGCCTCCCTGTCTACTACAGTCCCCAGGATCTCAGGGAATCTAGCTGTTTTCTGGGAAAGGATGAAATTCCTGGTGGGCGAGGATGGAGTGCTGTGGACTGCTTGCATTTCCTTACCACGCTGAGATCACAAGTAAGGGGTGTTTCAGTGCAAAGTTATCATTTTTTAAAAACAGGGCATTACTGCTTTTCCTCACCAGTAAGGGATGGCTGTGGTAGCTGGAGGAAAGGCACTATTTATAGTGCAAAAATGAAAAAGAAGGCAAGAGCCACAATTGTTCACTTCTGGCTGGACTACCTGAACTCGGTGGTGTAGCCCGGGACACTGCACTGAGCTCATGCTCATGCTATGTTAAATGTTTATAACTAGAGAAAGAGAAGTTAATTCATTCACATTCACACAGAGCAGGCAGATGGAAACCAGACCTTTTCTCCTCTGTCTGCTGCCTCTCAGCTCTGGGGCAAGACTCCAGAGTCCTGAGGCATTGCTGCCACAGGAAAACAGCCAGTTCACCAGAGCTCACGAGCAGAACAACACCCATCACTTGTTTATGGCAATAAACACTGCTGGGTGAGATGAAGCGTCCATGTTCCCTCTTACATTCACCTTAGCTTCTGCAATTAATGACAAAACATGATTTCACATCAGAGGGCATTTCATTCAGTCAGTCCATGCATGCAGATGCCCTTCGCCAGAGCAGAAATGGAGTACAGAAATACAAGCATTAAACACACTAAATTTTTAGTATGGTTGTCAGAGTAGTGTAGACATCTCTTCCTATTAGCTCCTGTGATCCAGATCCTGCCTGAAATTAAATCTTAAATCTCCTCTTGGAGATTGCATGCTAGCAGATTTCTTTGTATATTACTCACAGCTTGCCTTCAAATGTGTGCTGCATAAATAGCTCAGGGAAAGGAAACAAACTCAAAGTCACACTTGTAAATTATTTGATCCTGCTATTCAGTATTTGCCAAATCCCCTCATCTTTCTACAGAAAAAGAGAGGTTTCCTGATGCCCTGCGACCACACCAAATTATTTCAAGAGCAATTCCAAAGCTGACAATCTGCAGCCCCTTGTAAGACACAGGGAGGCAAACAAAAGACATCTGATACAGATGACTCTGAAGAATGCTGCTGTAAACCAGCTGTATCAGTCTTGCAGAAACCATGAGCTATTTCTTAAAGGCTGTTTGCCTTCAACTTTCCAACAAGGACTAGCAGCTAATGTAATGCTGCTGCAAGTTTACAGAAGACTCTCTTTTTAAAGACAATGTTTCTAAGCATCGGGTTTTCCTAGGCAGGATGTCTGCTGCACTTGGCCTGAAGGCTCTTCCACCATTCCTGGGATGGGCATGGCCAGTTTATTCCAGGAATAAACAAACTTGCTGGATACAAGGTCAAGCCAAGTTTTGCTCCAGACCAAGCTGAAGAGGCTGGAATTACACTGGGAGCTAACCTGGTCCCTCTGCACTGCACTTTGTGTATGATTCTACAATAATCCTGGCTTTTATCACACGAGCTCACAGCAAGGCTTCTTTGGCTTTACGGGGTTGTCACAGGGAAGAGCTTTGCTTATGAAACAAAATTCATGTTGAAAATAAAGATTATTTGAATCCTTTCAGTGACCACAGTTCATGTCTAGGAACACTGTTAGCATGAGATCCTCAGCAACGTGAGCACTGTCTTGAAGGTACTCAGTGTTCACTGATCAGTGATCTCGCTTTAGCAGCATTGACCTTGAGTTCTAAACACAATGGATGACAACAACCAGGTACCTATTTAAAGATGAAAGAGCAAGGACCAACCCAGGACTTCTCAAAAATCAAAAGGCACAGAAACTGCTGAAAATGGCAATGGAGGAAGAAGGCTTTGAAGTGTCACACAAGTGTATGCCATTCAAGTAAAATGCCGTTCTGACCGTCAAAAATTAAAACAATTATTCTAACAAAAAGGAAATAAATGAAAATTGAAAATATTTAAATGCAAGGCCAGACAATGAGCTCAGAGATAAGGATTTGTCCATCATCTGTTGGGGCACAGACAGCTTTCACTGGTGTGTTACAGCATCTTTCCTCAGCTGGATTTGCAGGGGAGCCAGGGATGCTTTTGTCCTTTTGCACTCCACCCAACTGCATCTCTGACAAGTGATCTGCCTGAAGAGTGAATGACAACTTAATTCCAAACTTTGCTCATCATTTGCATTTGGTACATTTCTGGCGTTTTTTGCCCCTGCCAAGTGTGAAACAGGGATCACTTCCCCTTTTCTTGGTGCTTCAGCTCTAAAGGCCCATTAATTCAGTAGGAACAACAATAACAAACCCAAGTAATAACTTCCAACCAAAAGTTGCAGATACTGTGATTAATTTTTTAGCTAAAATTCTTCCCAGGCCCTACTCTATTATGATGGATGAGCATATACACATGCAATTTATCATTTCGTACTGCACTTCTTTCTTTTACTGACTCACACCTGATCATGTTTACAAGCAGATGTTATACTTTGATTCTCTTGTGGTCAGTGTAGAGGATGAAGAAGTGGCAGCTTGGGAATGTTTATCAAGCAATGTGAAACATCTGCTTCTGTCTTTCAACACACATTACATGCCTTGCCTATTCACAGCACGCACAAATTTATATACAATTCACAATTACACACACCAAGCTATTACAACTATTAATGCAATTATGATATAAACCTTAGTGCAGGAAGGAGCAGTTTCCTTAACCACCTGGATTTTGGGTGTCTGTAATACCCCGTATGTTTAATGTCTCCAGAACATGTTTGCATGGCCCACCATCACAGCCAGCAGATCCCTGGATAGCAGGGACTGTAACAGAAAAGTCCACCACAGAAATGCCACTCACCCATGTGTCACCCCCAGAAGACACCTTGTTCCTGGACATACGGCTGGGGCAGCTCCTGCCCTCGCCCAGGGTGTGAGGCTGGCACACAGCAGGGGCACATGCAGCACACAGGAGGACAAGGTGACAACACAGCTCTGCTGCTGAGCAGGTTTGCATGGCTACACTGCTTCCCACACACCTCCTGGCAGGGTTCAGGGCCAGCCAGGGCAGCCCTGCACCTGGGGATAAGCTCCTGTTACCTTACAGGCATTCAAATTGCTGTCCTGCTCCTGGTGCCATTTTAATGAGTGGTGACACACCAATACCTCCCTGTGGTCTGGCTGTACTCTTTAGAAAACAAGCAAAGAAACTCCCACAAACCCCCCACTTTTTTTCTTACACTAAGTCTTACAAATAGAAATCTAGGGTTAATGAGTCTCCAGAGTCTGAGAGTAGGTAAACAAAAGCAACTGAGCAAGAAGTAGGATAGTAGAGCTAATAAAAAAGACAAGCTAAAAGCACATATACTAATGATTTCTGACAGTAAAGAAACCCTTTCTTTTCATTCATGAAATAACATGAATTTAAACTATTTGGGGAAGCAACCCTCTTCTAACAGACAGACTGCATATTTAGGACTTAAAACAGATTGAAAGTGAAAATTTTACAAAAATCATTGGGGAATTTAAATCCTTGTTTAATTGGCGCTGCATGAGCTGCCAGGAATAATTAATAAGGCTAAATTTAACAGCTCTGGCAGTATTTCCTTTCAGACACAGATTGTTTTGGCCAAAGCCCAGGAGATCTAAAGTAGGTCCATCTTTCCAGCGGTGCCAGGGAAGACCAAAGCTGGAGGAGATGTGATTCTGAAGTTGGAGTAGAAGCAATTCTGAAGACCTGCAACCATTTTGCGTTCAATGGCACTGAAAAGCAAATCCTCTGCTAAAAGGTGCTGTTTCGGGCTGAAAACTCCTTTCATTGTGGCTGCAAACCGGTGAAACCAGATGCAACCAAACAGGCAGGTTTCCCTTTCTCTTCTGTGCTTTGGTGTGTGAGCTCTCGTTGAACTCACATGCTCAGCTCAGGAAGGAAAGCAAACCCAGACATCACACAAGTGAGTGATGGAGGGTAAGTGCTGCTTGGGGTGTGGGGAACTTGGTTTTGTGAGATGTAGAGAGGTGAGTGACCTTTGCAGCCCAGCCTGAAGGCTGCTCTCCCTCAGTTTCCTGCCTCTTACAGCCATGCAGAGGAAAGAGCAGAAGAAACAAGCATAAACTTGTTATCCTCCTAATTTAATTTTAGCATCCTCCTCCCACTGTTTTTCCTGTGAGAAGTTCAGGCATCTGGAATAATACTGTTGCATTAAGAAATGAGAAACAAATTGCTGAAGGGCACTGGAATTCAGGCAGTCTAACCCAGTGCCTTCTGCTCGCAAAAACAGCTGCCCCTAAGAAAATCCGCCCAAGATGCTGCCTTCAATTCTCAAGGTGCAAGGCCTAAATTTGAAGGCAAATCAGGCTGCCAGCAGAACATGATCATGGCAATCCAAATGGCTCAGCAGCAGCTTCAGCACAGCAGCAGCTCAGAAAAAACTCAGCTCTGGCACCAACGTGGAGGTGAAAACCAACCTGCCCGTCATGGCAGCAGGACCTAACCTGGGTGTTAGCTCACTGACTCTTTTTGTGTTCTACAGCAGGAAACCATGAGTCCAAAGCTCATCCCTGTTAGATGGCAACAACCAGCCCTGTCCCGTGCACAACGTCAGCTCCTTCTTTCTCTACCATGTAATTAAAGAGAAATAAAAGAATGACCCATAAAAGCCAATTGAGTGGCAGTTTACGAATAACTGTATTCTCATTAATTACCACACTGTTTAGCTGTGGGAAAAAGCACCAGGAGGTTTTATTGTTGTTGTTTTAAGACCAGAAATACTGCAAAGCTCAAATTGGATGATGCACGCAACTGTTCCTCAAGGTAGAGTGAAAAAAGGAAGTACTCATGGCAAAGACTGTCTTGCACAAGGTAAGAAAATTTGTATTTTGATCCACAGTTGGAGAAGAAAATGCTGCAGATATAAAAGTAGTTGTTAAAGCGTCAAGGGAGCAAGCATAGCACAGCAAGAACTTTAATTTATTTTAGCACTCTATATAAGAAATGTTTTAAAATCCAGAATATACTATCCCTACTCAAAGAGAAAATTTGTTTTTGCGGTTAAGATGAAACTGGAAATTCAAAACACATGTTAATTCCTAGTCTGGATGACATAGGAGTAATTTGATTCTCTGTGTCCCAGTTTCTCACCTATAGCTAAAAATATTACGTTTTCTTTTTAAAGGCCCTGACTTTTACATTATCAGCTCACAGGGCAGGTATTACATCTTATTTTGTATTAGGTACAGCATTAAGAATAAAGCTGGTATAATCTCAGATGGGCAAGCCTATACTAAAAACTTAAATTTATATGGTAAGATCTTAATTTTAACCTAATTCCATGTCTTGTCATGTCTTCCTTGGGATGAACTTAAAGGAAAGACAATAATAGCATCACACCTATGTTTCATGCACTGTAAGAACCCTCGGAAGAAAAACGTACCACAGAAAGTGAAAAAGAGATGAAATATGCCTGTAAACCTTGCACTAACACAGCAATGTCTTCATCTCACCTGTATACACTGTGAATGTGGAGCTGAGCCTTTTACTTTCAGTTGCTCCATCAGTGGCTGCCACTGCCATTGTGTCCTCTCACTGCTGCCATCTCCTCGCCTGCTTCTCAGCCCTCTCATCTGCACCACCATTCGAACCCAGCCTGAGGGGGCTGGAGGGTGGGTGGGGGGCATGAAGCCAGGGCTGTGCAGGGCAGGGAAGGAAAGCAGAAGCATTGCTTCCTGCCTGCTTCCCCTCAGGAGCACGGCTCTCGTGGGGGTTACTCTGCTCTACTCCTTGCATCCTTCCAGCACAGACACACCTCCTGAGTGGAGGATGTCTGACCCCTTTGAGCTGCTGCTCTAAACCCTGTAGCCTACAAACCCGCAGCCCTCCTCCACGCCTGGGAATCAGCGCTCAGCCTGTAAACCTGGGGGTTCCACGTGCTGCACATTACTCTGCATGCTTCCAGCCAAGATCTTGCCAAACCAGCATGATCTCTCCAAGCACTACTGCCTAGCCTGAAGCAGCTGCTCTCAGCTCCATGGGCAGCTCTCTGCACTTCCCTGAGCCCCAAGTGTCCCCTTGCCCCACAACAGCACCCATCCCTCACCGCTGAGCCGGCACCACTGCCTGCAGACTGCTCCTGCCCTGCACAAACCAGCTGGCCCAGTTGCCTCTGGGCACAGTTCCCTCCCAGTCCATTTCCCCTCATCTATGCTCAACCACACAGGCTTTTATTCTTCAGGCAAATGTAGGCAAAACATCTGCCTGCCACAGCCTCTTCCCTCCTCTCCATGCAGGCTCTCGGTTGCTCTCTCTTTGGAGGAACACCTGGCTCCACCCCAGTGGATGTTGCTGACTAAGCTTGGTTTTACTGGGGTTGCCTATGGCAGCCTATGCTGTGCCATTTGCCAGGGTCTTTGCTTCCCTACAAATCAGTCACTCCTCATGGGCTGAGCCTGAGCAGACTGCTTGGAGCACATGTGATGGTTCCCATTGCCACACAGGTTAATAGAAAGACTCCTGGTGTTTCAACATCATTTGCAATAGCTGATTCCAAAAGTAGCCTGGCATCTTGAGCTGTTAAATTCCCCATCAGTGACTTCTAGGGACAGTCCTCCAAATGATTTGTCTGTTCAGAGCCCCAAGCTGGATCTCAAACCCATATTTCATATTCAAAACAGGCTAATCAGTGAATTTATAAAAAGAACTGTGGAGGCCTAGATGGCTGGCAGTACACACCGAATAATAATTCGAACAAACACTGCCTGCCTGTGATGATAAAGGACAATTGCATAGCAAACACATCCCAAATAGACTGCAGTGCAATCTGTCTCCATATAGCCCCATGAGTCATGCTGGGTTGGAAAATACTTAATAAATGCTAGTACTGGCAGGCAATAATTTTAATTAGATGCGGCCTAATTAAAAAAGAATAGAGCCTTTTATATTTCATGCTTCCCCAGTGTCTACTAGGGATCCCCACTGGTTGGCAAACAGGAAAAATGTTTGTATTATTTAATAAGCACAATGTTATCAGCAGTGCTTTAATGCAGGATTTAATGCATTTGCTCTAGCTCACCAGAGTGAATGCTGACTGGCCAGGGTACAGCCTGGATGGAGGAACAGGCATTTCACATCTCCAAACGAGATCTCAAAATGTGTCAAAACAATGAAGTACACACAAGAAAGTGGCTCAGCCTCCTGGGTGTTTATTAAGCTGTATGAGTGTTAGGCAGATTCACTGAGGATAAAAATTGGCCTAAAGCTGCAAAGAAACACCTCAGGCTGATCAGCTTCTCTGCAAGCATAGAGTAATGAGGAGAGAGAAGTGATCCCAGTGCCCTCAGGGCAGCTCTGTGCCTGCCCACAGCCCACCCTCCCCAAAGAGGACCGTGCATTCCTGGGTGCCCAGAGCTGGCCAGCGCTGCCGTACTGGCCTCAGCCCCCCACTGAGGAACAGCCACAGAAAGCAGGAACCCAGGGCTCCCATGACCCAACCCACTGGCAGCATGGATTCCTCTCTCATTTTCACATGTCGTTGTGTAATGCTTGCACTCTTCTGGGAGAGGAAGCAAAAATACCACAAGAAAAAGCACTTCCTGTGGTATTTCTGAGCTAGTCAAATCCAGGAAATCATGGAAACTACAGTGATGCACAGGCTATTTGGGTTTCTTGTGTTCTTTTGCATTTTTGTTATTTCCTGTGTTTTTCACAGGAATATCTGAAGCCATAAGGAAGATAAGCCTGCATATACATACATGATAGCATTAGAGTAGTAACTTCTCCCTGCACATCTTTAAAATAATAGAAACTTTTAGTGGGTGAGGACTGTGCATCATGGTCACTGCATTGCCAAAGCCAGACTGCTCAGTCTGCAGTACATTGGATCCCAGGGATGCTACAGACTAATTGAAGACCATTATTCCTGCTCAGAGGATCCCAGTGAGCCCATCTCACAGACCAGCCCAACAAGCTGAAGATCTGCAGTGTCTCCCCAAGAGCCTGCTGCTTTGCTACAATCCAAGGACCTCCATGGGTTCAAGCCACCCTCTACATTACCTACTCTTGCACGTGAGGGTGCTGGGGGCTCCCCAGAGCCAGGACAAGAGGCCAGGGTCAGGTGTGGGAGGGCTGCCATGGGGCAGGGGTTGGCTGGGGCTGCTCAACTGTGGCGTCGGTAGTTCTGCTGAGAGCAAGTGCTGCTCAGCAATCCTGTATTGATTTGCCTCACCCAAGGTCACCTTAGAAGATGATTTATATTAAGAAAATCAATTTTTCAAGAAGTCATTGCTGAAAGCAATGCTTGATTTCTAAATTCAGAGCACAGCTGGGCATGTGTCTGAATTACCCAATTCTTATTAAAGGCAGAAGGAAATCTGCCACACCGTAGCTTTACAATGGAAACATATACAATAAAATTTCTATCATTCACTATCGTAACTCAAAAGGACTTAAAAGCAAAAGACTGCTTCCTTATAATTTTGGCTTTTCCCAACCCCACCTGAAGTAGCATCTGCTTTGTCCTGGGAAGCAAAAAGGGGTTTTGAAATGCAGTCCTTTCCAAGTATTTTGTCCCAGTTTCATCACTTCCTTCCTCAGTGAAACATGCATATTCACCTCTTTCTTATTAACAGAGAATCAGATGATACTTAGTCATCCCTTACTCAAGGCTCTGCACAGATGTCATGCAATGTGCACAGTAACTCAGTAGTGTAATGTCAGGAATATTTCCCTGCTTCCAAGTTAATTCATGTTTTTCTTCTAACGGATATCTAGATGATGTACACACATAAATGTTCTGCATCACTCCCTATGGAGGTCTCAAAAACCTTTGAGCAAGTTCATTTCAGCTCTGAGGGTCACTCTTTGCTATCTCTGTGAGGACTCCCGTGAGTGCCAGAGTCCCCATGGTGAATCCTCACACCATCCAGGGCAGTGAACTGGCTGCTGCCCTGGCTCGCTCCCACCTGCAGGCAGGGTGCAACCGAACCAAAATACAAATGTTGCAGGAAGAGGTAAAACTGGAAGAGAGCATAGGGGGGCAGCTGCATTAGACAATCAGGGCAAGTTTCCAAGGAGGGTGTAAATAGTGGGATGATGGTTAAGGCATCTTGACATGACATTTTCTGCCACTCATACTGTTAACCAATGGCTGAAGGACCTCTGCAGAAGAGTGAGAACTGGGCTATGAGCCGAAGAGCAGAGGCAGGAGCTGATGTCCCTGTAAACCCTATATTCAGCATTCTCCTAAAGTTCCTGAAGGAACTGATTTATACACAGAGATTTTTCTCAAACTCTGTTTTGGAAATCTGTCCTCTCAGCCAGAGCTGTAGCTATACCAGCTCGCTGCATGCTCACCTTCCTTCAGACTGAGACCGGTGCTTTGCTAGCACTGGGGTCACCAGCTGGTCAGGCTGCTCTACCTCACAGGTGGCTGCAGGACACTGTGCTGGGGATTTACAGTCTCTACCTGTATTTTCACTACAGGAGAAGCTGAGCAGCACAGCATTTGTGCAAATGCAGCCTGGTTCTGACAGCCGAGGGTATGCACACACTGTGCATCCACACTGGAGCTGGATAAGGCTAAGCTTGCAACGTTATGTGACTATTCCAAGCATTTCCCTCCAAGACTTGGTCTGCCATCAGTATGTCTCCTTAGACAGCTGTGAATCACTAGCCTCTTCCCTCCTTTACCCTCTCTCCTCACCACACCTCTCCAGGCAATCACATAACTCCTCGCTCTTGCTGCTCCAGTTTGCCAGACTGCCCCTCTGTTTGTAGGCAGGAGACACCATGGTCATCTCCTGTTACAAAGAGAATAGTAGTTGCAAGAACAATAACTTGCCAGTCAACCTGCACAGCTCCTCTGACCCACCACAGGTACCTTCAAAGTCTGAACTATCATCCTAAAAAAATACTGTAGTCTTAAAATAGTTAAAAATATATTTACACATCAAAAAGTCTCTTAAATAATACATTAGTCTGTGATAGCTGCTAATTTTTTGAAGTCTTCACTAATGTACATACTTACGCACATAAAAGTGTAATTACATGCTTTATACAGTCGTTTACCCTCTTTTCAGTCCAGCATGACAAACTGCCAGGGTGCTGTCAGCACTGCGGAGCGCTGACGGCACGCGGTGCCTGCTAGCTGCATCCGAGCACTTACAGAATGCACGTGTCAAGTGCTGCACATTTCCTGGTGTCAGCACCATTTGCTCAACACATGACAAACAAAAGGATGGGTTTAGGCTTTCCTGCTGATCTTTTTTTTCCAGAGAATGGAGGTGTCTGTTTCTGAATCTATTAAGTGAAATACAGGTGAAGTGTTAAGATTACCGATATAAACTGAAGTTGTTACTGCAAACCTACAACACAAAACCTTCATAATTACATAAGTATAATAAATGGTTCTCTGAGTCATCTGTCTTTGGGAAGCATCACTGAGATGCTTCTACCAACACAGCTGGGCCTGGAGCAAGCATTTATTAAAGCTCCTTAATCTGGGCTACTTAGCCATCCTTACTGAGGCTGAGTGTCCCTGCACTTTGTGCTAAAGCCAGCGAGATGAGCTATATACACACAGCAGCTGAAGAGGAGAGGGAAAATTATGAATCCCCGCCCTTGCAAGAATAATTAGACAAATATATCCCCACTCTCATTTGGTATCACAGTAAGTTTGGCAACTACTTGCCAAGGTTGTCCAGTGTATTAGGAGCTTCCTCATCACAAAAGCCTCCTTTGGCCTTCAGCTTTGAATTTCGTATTAACTACTCCTGACTGGGCCGAGATGTGTTATAGGAGTTTTCTGGAGCCATCAGCATCCAAGTATTTTCACAATATATTTTCAGCCATCTGTGAGCAGACTAATACAGCAGTACCGACAGGTTCTTCTGTCTCCATGACTGGATTACATAAATTCAATTATGTAAATTCAATTTATTACATAAATTATTCCAGACAATTTTTTCTGAAGAATTTGCTTTGCATCCCCATTCTGTGCATTTTATGTCCTTATCTGTAGGACAATGTTCTGTACTAACTTTGTGGTCTGCTTTTTCCTTCATACATTTAAATAATTAATTTTAAAAATGTATGCAGACATCAGGACCAATCTGCCTCTAATTGAAAATGAGAATGTTGAAGCTCACAAATTATGCCATTTTAAAATTATGTAATTACATGATGGGTGGTGGGGAGAAAAGATACATCCATGTATTAAAATAAAAGTGCAGGGTAGCATTTCCTACCCTGTTTTACATTTGATGAAGTTAACCCTTCTTTTTTTGTCCTATATCAATATTCTGCCTAAGTTGACTGTATTTTAGGTCCAACTGGATGTTTTTATTTACCCTGCTGTTAAGATAAGTGGATCCTGATACCAAATTTGAAATTGAATTTATGAGTGCTGCCACTCAAAAGCAAGGTCCAAGCAGGGGTGGAAGATACAAGACTATAAAAACATCAAAACAACTCAGATAAAACTGTGTGCAATTGTAGGAAACCAAAACAGCAGCTTTATACAAACACTGAAATAAGACCCTCAGCCCAACAGAAGGAAGGAATTTAACCAAGGTTTAGTAGAATCATGGGGACAAAGAGTGAGTTTTCCCAGTCCTGTAGGTTTCACAGAGATATCAATGTTGCTAAGAGTTTTGCTTTGGAAATAATCTAAACCCAAAATTCTACCAGGAAGTGTGTACTACCACTGAGAAAATACATCACTGTGCAGCAAGGATACAGGCTTGCCAAATCCTCCCCAAAAAGCCAGCTCCAGTTGTGGATGCTGAACCACCCGTGGGATGTGGCCCAACAACCCAGCAGGTACAGTAATGTCAAAGTTATCGTAATTCTACTAAACATTAGGGAGGAGAAGAAAGCAGTAAATAAAGTTAATAAATATTTAAGGTCCTCAGAAGACACACTACTGAAACAGGCTCGTGGCTTTCATAGCAGGGCCTGAGAATACCCCCAAGAAGAAAATCAGTCAGTTCCTCCAATCTGCTTGCCTGAAGCAAACGAATGAGGAACGATACTGATATGGAGGAAAAATAGGTCAGTTTTATCTCAGCTATTTTGTGCAGCTACTTTCTATGATAAATAAAGATTTCTAGTGAGACAATCTCAGTTTCCGTATGGTACATTATATATTCCACTCATTCATCTGCTTTCTAAGATGAAAGACCTGAGTGACTGCACTGAGTTTGATAGAATGTTAATTAATGCATAACACTCCAGTGTTTAATTTAGCAATGGTCTAAACACATGATAGTCATAAATGCTAAATGATTATTCCTAAGCACACAATTTCTTCCTAGAGAAGCCCAAGAAAGTATGGCATCAAAGATTTAAATGTATGAACCCACAGAACAAATTAAGAGAGAAAAGAATTCAAAATACATTATTTTTTAAAACTAGGAAAGCTCAAAACTGTATCGCTGTCTACCACTTAGTCCATAAGGCTGGGAGAGCTGTGAACAGCAAATGTTTTATCCACAGTGAACACAATTTCCCTTCCTTCTTAGCAGCTGGCTGAGAGGAACTAAACTTAGCAGGCCTGAGGTGTAGGAAACCAGATAGCACAGTGTATGGCTGGATAGGAAATACAGGGCTCAATGTGTTTGAGGTTAAGATTAAGCCCTGACTTCCTCTGGGTCTATTTTAAACGGTGGCAAATGATGGCATGCTTTCTTACAATAAAATGACAGATGATCAAAGGTCGAATATGATCTGTATGTCAAGCATTTGCAGAAGGACCTTTCTTTGGGGGACTGTGCAGGAAGCATTTTAACATGGTGTCTCGTACTTCCCCTCATCTGTGTTTGTTCAAAACATACCAGTAACTGGGCAAAGCGGGATGAACTGGCCAAGCAGCATGTGCCTGCACAAGGAAAACAGTTGGGTTTGGACAGAGGGAAGGAAAGACCAGCATGGTCCCAGGCATCGCTCGTGTGAGGAAAACCGTATGACAGCATTAGCTGTGCTCACACTGTCAGGTGCAACACCTGGGAAACAAAGACACAACACGTTGAGGCCATCTTCCCAGCCCCCATTCTGGAGGTGGCCAGAGATCAAAGCAGAAAAAGTGTAAAATACATTTTGGAAACCCTACTTTTTCCAGCTGCCATTTTAAATACAGTTTTGCAACGCCTATAGCAAACCGGATGCATGATTCAGTGTGTCATGCTGAACACAAATGGCACCCTTGCTAAATTTGCTAGCATTATATATTACCCATGACTGGTGCTGAGGCAGCCAAAGGAGGACTTCACCTCTAAGTGAAACTGAAAAACAAGAACACACAAGTCTTCATCCCAGAAAGTGAGGGGGTACCTGAACACCACAGCCATCCTGTCACAAGGCTCACTTCCTTCCCACACTCTTTCTCATACCTAGAAATCTGCAAAACAAAAGCCTGTATTTGAAAATTCCTTTAAATCAAATTTATCAGCTTGCCTCAGGCAGTGTTGCAACACTCCACAGCTCCAGCTCTGACCTGGAGCCTGCTGCCAGCTCTGTAGCTGCCCCTGCCAAATACTCGTCCTACTTCACTAAGGCAAAGGAAGATGTTGTGGCTTATTTTTCGCTAAGAAAGATAACTGCGATCACTTTGCTTCTCTGAAAATCCACAATACCCAATTTCTTAGCTACAGCAAGAGTTAAAAATAGAACTGTTCAGCCCACAGTTTCTGAGGATCCTGCTGGCAGCACCTACTCTCGTGAAAAATTGGTCATTTTTAAGTGCAGCTATGTGGACTCCTAAAAAGCAGCACAGAGCTGCTTCTACTGAGATTTGACATTGGCTTAACAGAGCAGGGAGAATTTTTAAGTATAGAATATTAAATATGTATTTGAATCAAAAAAGCCTTCTCTGATGCTAAGTGGGGGGGAAATCAGGAGAGCATTTTATAAAAAGCCATTGTGTTTTCTCTACCCCCTGTCCTGCCTCTGGCAGCACAGCCCATTTAACTGGCTAACAGGATGCCAGTGGGAGTCCTGGGAACTGAAAGGCAGTTCTAGAATGCACACTATGGTCTAAACAGTGAGAGGTGACTATCCTCTGAAATGCCTCTGTGTTGTACAGGTACCATTTCCCCATGACCTTTCTAGGATTTGTTAGCTTCCCAAGTGGTTCTGTGAGCAGTATCAGCCTGTAGGCAGCTCTGAGTGTGAGTGAAACCCCATGGAGAAGACAGTGGGTACACCCTGTTACAGGCATGCCCTATGTCCCAGTCCTTCCATGACCAGCAGGAGTGGGCCACATATTTCTCCTGCTCATGCAGCTCTTAGCAGGTATCTCCAAGCTCCTACAAACAAGCAGGGCAAGGAGATGCCAGCCACCACATAGATGCAAACTGGCAAGAGGTAATTTACTGCTCTGAATAAAAGAAACCCATTGGCAATGCAACCATTAGGAGAAAAAATAGGAATAATCTCACCTAGATGCACATGATAATAAACCTAGCATCTGACTCACAGTAAGATGTACAAACCATAGGTTTTGGACTAGTGACTGACATACCAAAAAACTTGGGATCAGAAAAAAGATCCAAAACATTCTCATTAAATGTGAAGTATTCTTACTATCAGAACAACAAGAAAAAATAGCCAAGTTGCCATTTTGTGTTAAAGCAACTATGCTCTTCAATAAGTTTTAAGTTTGGGATTTCATAAAACCCAGCTTTTCTGTTGTTTTTTATAATAAAATAGTGAGGGCCCAGAACTGGACACAGGATTCAAGGTGCAACCTCACCAGTGCCAACTACAAGGGGAAGACTAAACCATTTTCCAAGTATCCTAATTCCACCTTGTGTCTCTGTCTGAAAGCTTTTACTAAATTCAAGTTAAAATTACTTATGCTTCCAGTTTCTGTAACCTATTCCCTGGCAGATCACCCAACTCTAATGAGCAATTAACAAACATGAAACAGGGATAACTCAGCAACTCCCCTGAAACAGGGGATGACTCAACAAAATACTGAGCTCAGTTCTGGCCCATTCCTCTCAGTTCTGGCCCATTTTGACAGATGTCAAAATGACAAGCAGGAGCAATTTGGATAAAGACAGGCTGTGGTGATCAGGAGAAGCTGACACAGGAGGACACAAGAATCTGCTCCCTGGCACATCCCTGTCCCACAGCTTGCTGTCTTCCTACATCATGGCAACAGTTAACACAGCATGCACACCACAGATCAGCACAAACAGTGAGGCTGCGTGGAAGGGAGGACGTAAATATCTCAGCCATCAGGTTTAGAAGATCAGCAGCACTAAGGCATTAATTATCTCAGCTGTGAAAGAGCCCCCAAGATACGTCCAAGAGTAGACAGAAAAGCCCAAATGCTGTCACAGTGGAAGGTGTGGAGGGTGGCAGGGCCACATTTCCTCACTGGCTGTACCCATGTTAGCTGACTGCCAGCAAAGGGCGTCCACCCCCAGCTTTACCCCAGCGGGGTGTCCCCACCTGCCTGGGAGCTGCCACTGTTGAGCTTTCCCCACCTCCAAGCTGTAGTGTAGGGAATGCAGAGTAGGATCCCCAGGGTAGGAAGGGCCACGACTGAGCCATGTGAGGCCATTGCAGATGCTGGAGTGGATCCCAGGGCACAAACTCATGCTCCACCTTTGGTGCCAAAGCTCTTGCCAAGGCATTTCCCCTTTCTGTGACCCCCTTCTGGTAGAAGAAGGGAAATTATTTTTCCTGCAGGGGAGGCTGACAAGGTGGAAGCTGAGCCTTGACCCACATGTCTATTAAAAATGACACCCTCTATGTCCACTCACATAAACATTTTTCTAGTATTTAGATCACATTTTTGTTTGTAGGCTTTGTCAATGCAAAAACTTACCCAGAGCCTTCTGGAGTCACTTAGGATATGATCTGCTCACAGAACACAGAAAGTTTGAGGAAAGCATGGGGCCTTGGTTAAAAATAATTTATGGTGGTTAAAATAATTTACATAATTTAAAAATATTCACTATATTTAAGCATATCAGACAGAATTCCCATAGTTTCACAAATGCTTCTTGGAGACTGTGATTGACAACATGGTCTCCACAGAAAGACTTACCATTTTCAGGTGCTCCAGCTTTGATTCAGCACTGAGTGAAACAGCAGTATAATTAATTAATACTGTTCTGTAAAAGCAATGGCCAAATATTATATATATTTTAATCAGGCCTGATGAGAAGGCTCAGTATTTTTCCTCTGAACATTCTAAATACAGGCTTGGCATGGATTTTCTGGGGGAAGCACAAGGGAGTTGTAGCCTCCCTTCTAATATTACCCACACTTTGTGTAATGGGACATGGGAAGATCTGCACCCCAGGGCAGCAGCCATCCTTCAGGATGATAGGCTATGACCAGAGACAAACTCTAGATCTGAAAAAGTACTGAAGTATTCAGAAAGGCTACACAGGATAATGGTGAAGGGTTTAATTCACACTGAGCCAACGTGATTGGAAGAATAAGCACAAGCATTAAAGCACAGGAGTTCTCTTGCCAGCTCTGCCACTAAGTCCATGCAAATCACTTAATCTTCCTATTTGGTTACCCCTTTGCTAAAAGGGGACTGTTAATATTTATTTACCTTCCAACTCACAGGCATGTTGTGAGGCTTAATTAGTTAATAACTGTTAAGTGCTTTGAAGATACAAGTGACTCTGCAAAATACTAAGTATTATTAACTAACATTAGGCTAATGATGCAGATAAGAGTGGCAATTTTTTCATTAGCTGTATCAAAGCAGAGCCCAGGATTCAGCACTGAGATGCATGCTAGCTAGTGAAAAATAAACAAGGTTATGAGAAAGATTAAAAAATATAGTGAATTTATCTGCTGGTCCACTGGAACATAAACTGCCCCCCCCAAAAAAAAAACAAATTAGAAAAAAAACAAACCCAACCAAACAGCTGAGCAATTCCTGACCTGGCAAAATCCCCACCTCTATTAATAACTCAAGACCACATTCTGAAAGCTGTTGCTCTGCACTTTGATTAGTCATTTCCAATGTGCAAAGTGTTATGGTTTTGAGTTGGTGGCAATTTCCACTCCTACATCTTGCTCTGCACCTGTGAAGATAGTGGCACACAGCTTAAGGCAGGCAAGACTCAAGTGCAACATGCAGGCCTTATATACTAAAATTTCACAACAAATTTTCCTGGCATTAATTTCTATCAAACTTCTGTGAGAAATCTGGACAGTTCTGGTACAGCTGAGTGAGAAGGCTGGTTTTGCATTCAGACAGATCTCCTGATCCAAAGGAAGGGACAGCCTGGGGTTTGTGAGGGCTGGCTGCTCAGGAACAGCATGCACCTCTGCCTTATGCTAGTGTTATAATCCTAGCAAAGAAGGATGGTAAAGACACAGCCTGGAAAGTTGAGACAGCAACTAAAATAACTTCGGAAGATGCTTCCTCAGAGCAGCTGTCCACATAGCTCCACTGAGGAAGCCAGGTGCAGCTCCTAAGAGCCATCAGTATCTTCCACCTGTGGACCTAAATCACATGCTGCTTATATAGAAAGACCAGGAATTCCTCAATTTCAATTACAATCAAGCATTTGGTTGATATTTGCAAACAATTTACAATTCAAGTATATAACAGTATTTATTTCTATCCTATCATCTTGTATGATTCTCAATACTGTAGTTCCAGGTACACAAGGCAGCATTTTCTCAACTCTCTTTTTTCACTTCTCCGCCTGAGCCAGCAAACTTAGTTTTGGTTCTTTATTTTTTTTTAATTATTTCAGTTGCAGCAGAGGTGGGTAAACACACAATGATTTTAGGAGGGAAAAAAGATGACACTCCATAGACCTCTTTTTTAGTAAGTCTTCATACAACTGTTCTCGTCCTGGACAAAATTTTTAACTTCTATTATCTCACAACATCGTTGTACAAAAGAAAGTTTATGAGACAGAGCAGCACAGAAGCTGAAAAAGCTGAGAAGAGAGAAGGGTTCCGTTTATCTCCAAAAATCTGCAAAACTTTTTTTGAGTGTTACAGAAACACCTTAAGCCCTGGTGCTGGGAATGTCTGTTGGCAGACACAAGATGCATTGTGAGGCAAAGATGACCTACGACACCCACAGACTCCTTTACACTGAAGACAGCAGCCCCCAGGCAGGTGGATGATTAAGAAAGCAACACAGCCAGGCTCTGCTGCACTTGTTTGACCCAGCTGAGAGGAAGCAAGCAATTCCTCTACTCTCACTTCCAGATTACAAAGCTCAGAGGCACAATGTAATTCTCAGAGGTCCAGGTTTGACACAAGCTTGAGAAGTCTGATTTCTTTCTGCATTACAATGTGCTAAGTCCTTTGGGGATCCCTACCTTGCGCTCAGTTTCCCAGGTACTCTCCTCTTGGGGAGGGTGGGAGAAACGCCATCCCCTCAACAACACTTTTGTCAGAAGAGAAGCAGCTGCTGCAACTAAAACAGGTTGGGAAAACAGTTTCTGCTGAGCCAAGTGAAAGCTCCTGAAGCCTGACGTTCAGTTACAAGGCCTTGTACAGCGGGGTGACAAAATGTAATTAACCATTAGGTACATGAAGTTATTGTAAAAGTTAAATACAGCAAATATCTTCAACAACTGCATCTCAACACAGGAAATAGGGAGGTTGAATTTCACATTTCAGTGTAAGGCTCAAAGTAGTGGTGACTGTCAAGGATGCTTGGCGTTTTATTAGTCTTCTGATGATCAAGTTCTGTTTTCAGATATTTACAATATGACTAAAGAGTATTGATTTGAAGTTAAGTTTTATGTAACTCAACCCTGAATTTGATCTATTTATCTTAGCAATTTGTGGGGATTTTTCCCTTCTAAAATACAGTGAACAAAGATTATTTTGCATGTTAAAAATATATCCATTGTGACATACCTCTTCCTGCATCTTATTTACTAAGCTCTAACATTAGCTCAAGATTTCTGCTTGACTGCAAACTCCAATGCACATTATGAATATAACTACAATTCACTTATAACACTGGAAAGGTTAAAAACATTTAAGCAAGGACAAAGGCCAAATACCCACTCTAAACATCTTGCCCTCTGGACATTTTGTTGCTTAATCAATTTTCACATGGGTTTTACTATTGCTGCTGAAATTGCTGGCTATTGTTTGACTCAAAATACTATAAATCTGAAATGCTAATGTGTTTTCCACTGTGTGTGATTCCTACCAATCAAATACATCATCCACAGTTACTTTTATCTCAAGCCAAGTCTAGCAAGAGCAAAATAGAGTCTCTTATTGGCTTCAGAGCTTCTTCCATTAAATTCCTTGCTTTTTCAACCTCCAAGGCGATCACAAGCTGACAGCACCATCCTGGATTTTATTTTGCAGTATTATGAGCCCCTCTTCCTTACAGATGGAGAATCAGAGGAGCTGGGATCCTTCTTGAGGCAAGGAGGCACATTACTTGCAGGCTGCCTCACAACAGGGGAAATTGCTTTTTCTTTTTGAAACACACAGTGAAGGGGCAGGCTCAGCCAGTGCAGAAGCTTCTGCAGAGCCTCCAGGAAGAAGAGGAAAAACACTTCATGCTCCTGCTCAAGACGTTTTAGATGCTAAGTGGAGCAGCAGCAAACCTGAACCAAGCGACTAAAGCCCTCACAAGCCAGCCATGCAAACAAGGAAAACAACCCTTCAGGAACAGATTTTTTCAAACACCCCATAGCAAATGCACATTGCTGCAAATAGCATCGCCTCTTATCATATGTGAACCAGAGATGCTGCTGTTTAAAGGATGAAAAAATTGGCTCTCATGAGCACAACATCCAGTGCTTCAAAACCTGCTTAATTACCAATGCATCTTCTGTACTTTGCAACAAAGCTCAAGCGAGCAGATCCATCACACTTTAAATTATTTTGAGCAGATCTGGCACAACATTTTGCAGTTCAAAAGAACCTGCCACAGCATCCACAGAAGATCTGCAATCGCTCACTCCAGTGTCCTGGGCACAGAGATGCTGTGAACACAGTACAGAGTCAGTGCAAGCATCTCATAACTCTTGCTGACATTGTGACAGCTCCCAAGGCCAAGAGCCAGACACTGCAATTCCCACTTGCGTTGCTCACAGGCTAAAGAAACACAGTGTCACTCTGAGAGCAAAGGCATTTTTCCATTTTCTTGCATAGCTGATTTTACATATAAAAGTTAACATGAAACATCTGACTAAAACTGGCCAGAGAACACCATGTTTTCTCCAGAGAAAAAGAGAGTTGTAGCATCTACCGTGGCTAAAATCCAAAGTAACATCAAAGCGCTCTTGTATCCAAGGCAGTGGAAAAAGATCCATCAGCATTCAAGACACCAGACTGCCAAAGCTCCTGCCTACCAATTCCCATACAGAAATTTTTTATAAGACCCACACAAGTCCTCATCTCTAACACTGAAGAATTAAGAGGGTGGCAAGGAATGAGAGTACTGCTACACCTCTAAATGCTAATAATTCTAATACTGTTTTGTTGTTTCATCAGGTAGCAGCTATTTGGAAAATGAGACATAAATGGATATGTAATGCTACAGTGATCGCTGCTTACAGCAGGGTCATGAGATAAATACAAACACTGTTACAACAGATTTATTCAATTTTGTATGATCAGAGGTCATTGATAAGTAAGATCCAACAATGATAATAAACCTTGAAAACAAATTAACTGGTTGATTTTCTTCTTACTGAGTCCACATATTTCTCATTTGTTCTGGCTGGCAGCATAGCAACCTATTGGTTAAGAGTGGCTTGTTGGCTTTGTCAGAGCTGTTGTCCAGATGTCTAAACACATATATCATTACCTAAATTACAAGTTTTAAATCAAAGTGTTTGTTAACATCAGAGTATAAATTCATAGAATATGGAGGGTGGGGTGGTGGTGGTGGTGGTGTTTTGGGAGTTTTGTTTGGCAGGTTGTTTTTTTGGGTTTTGAGGTTTTTTGCTGACTTGAAATAAAATGTTGTGTAAAGGAGACAGACATTCAAACATTGAAAATCCACATCATCATGCTGAGTTTATTACAGAACAGCTCGCTGGAAATTATTGGGTACTAATCTTTTAATACTGCAGCTGATCCTTGGTCAACCTGTTACACGAGCAAATTGCCATTCCCAGCTGTGCCGTACTATAAGAGGATAAACATCAGAGTGGCCCTTAGGAACAACCTATTTCAAGAATATCTCCTCAGTCTTTTACAGCTAATCAGAGCAGCATTAACAGAAGGAAAGCTGCCAGAAGGGAGCATATGAAAATATCAATCCAGCTGGATGCAGTAAGCACTGACTACTTTTTTTCTTTAAATGTAGTAAGATATTGAAAACTCACTATTAAAAAACTGCAGAATTAAGACTCAGGGATCTAGCACACAAAAAACTCTGGGCCTAAGTACTTAAGAGAGTCTCTTCTCTCTCATTGCCATAAAGCCACAGTGGAGCTCAGGGGGGAGTTACACACCTTAGTGTTCAGCCTATTCCTAAAAGAACATGGTGGGCTCCCACATCTGAAGTTGCAGTGCCAACCAGAGCATGACGTACATTTGGAAATCCAAATGTCTCTGGAACTTACCAGCTGCTACATAAGACAAATTTGCACTGAAACAAGTTGTGATCAACATTTTTTCATTCCACAAATGCATTTTCTCTTTCAGTTTCTACAACTTTCATTTTCATTTGCGCTTATTCTACTTTGTGCTTCCTTCACAATTTCAAGATTACCACTCTAAGTCATGACTGAACAAGAACCCCCCTCTGCACTCAGAAGTCTTGCCTAAAAAAAGGCTGTCAGCATTTGCAAGCTTTTTAAGGCAGAAATATTTACTTACTGTTTGTGCGACAAATAAAGGTACGGGACCGCCAATCTAACTAAGGTCTTTGGCCACTACTGCAACATTAACATTACATAATTACTTTATAAATTTATAATCCTCTTGCTTTCTGTTGCCTATGGAAAAGTATATTCATATTAATTGTCAGGTGACTAATCACCATTTCTTTTTATTATCCCCACCCCATTTCAAGATGACAGTATAGAGTAACTGCAGAATCACAGTTTATTTAATGTACTACAAAAAATAACCTCCTTCATTTCCCAAAACATTTATGAGGATGAACAAAGGCTTCTAAAGAAAACTATTCTACTGTTGTCTTTCCAGTAATTACAGAAATACAGAATAGACAATTTTTAATACTGATAAAACCTAGCATATGGGCAGGGCCAAGCTCTGTGAAAGCCATCCTGATGCTTCTATACTCTAACCCACTCTTCTGGGTCAAAATATCAGAGGCAGGAAAAGATATTTCTCCACAAATAACCACCCCGCAAGGCAGCACCCATCCCGTGGTGTGGGCAGAAGGGCTGTGTTCCCTGCCTGCTCCCTCCCCATCACAAACAGTTCAGCTGCATCCACGGAGCATGACCCAGGCCAGTGAGCAGCAGACTCTCTAACTACTGCTCTTGAGTGCTAATTGCTATCTCTCTGCTCTTGCTTTACATTCTGTTAGTACTCACACTGTCGGCTCCTGCTGGAGTTACAGCCTGATAAGAGAGTGGAGGGACACAAAATGTCTTGACATTTGACTACTGAAAACTGGGGAGTGGTGTTAATAATTGAAAATACGAGAGTATATGAGAACTGATAATAAAACAGGTAGCTGAATATAATTTATACATATTTTCCATTACTTATGTCAGAGCTAGATCTAAAAGCTGGCACTAAAGAACAATTCTACTTAGCACTTTTACAAGCTCTTCCTTGGCACATGTGCCTGCTACAGTGCAAACCAAAGGGCTTCACAAGCATTATATGGGTTTTTTTTATCCCCCACTCACTAACATCTTCACCAAAAATGGTAGATTTATCTTTGGCCTTCTACCTGCATAGCTGGCCAACCCTCATAAAACGAGTCCAGTTTGAAAGCAGCCAACATTACAAAATAATTTGAGCCACACAGACAGTCCTTCCCATCGAAACCGTGTGTCCTTCTGCTGATGCTGCCAGAATCACCGGAAAGGCCTCTCCAAACCCACAGAAATCACTTCCCTTTTGTCCCAGTGCTTCTCCGTGTGCAGGAGGAAGGATGGCTCACAGAGACTTGGCTGTCAGCATGTGTGCCTTCTATTCCTGGTGGTCACCAACTTCTCTTGTGACTTTGGGACAGTTATCAAACTTCTCCACCCACCAAAATGTCTGTCTGCTATACACCATAACAATCCAATTTTGCCCTTTAATGGAAATACCTTTGGAAAATTCAACAGCTTGACATAGATGGGAAGCAGTGTAAGTTAAAAATACTGTTATTTTCATGGTGCTATTATTTAGTGGCGTTTCAGTTCTCACCGAGTAAAATTTTCATCCAATAAATAGTGTCTTGATCTCTGAATATTGTCTACAGTGTCAAGGCACAAGAGAGGTAACTGTTTAAATATACCTACCTTTCTGCACCTGAGGGAGGAATGTGGCAAGTACAACCAAAGCAAGCACATGTTGAACTCACTCCACCTTCATAGTTACAGTAATTGTCATGAATAAAGAGAGCAATACTGTTTATATGTATTTCTTGTAAATCCCTCCCCAGGCAACTGCTATCAGATCAATATTCCACATCAAACAATTACTGAAAGTTTTCAATGTCTGCCTCATTTAATTGTAATTAGATATATTTCCAGACCCCACCAGCACAGTGCAGTGTAACAGGTGTCCACCTGAGTGACACAACTCACATGGCTCAAAGGAAGGAGCAGCTATATTTGTACACATCCTTTTACTCCTAATTCCCAGTGCTGACATGGATTTTGATGCAAAACCAAACAATGTGCAGGACGTTTGTTATGCTGCTCTCCTGCAAAGCTGGCTGGAAGAGCACCTCCACACAAGGAGGTGGCACACTGGCCACATCCTAAAATATTTTCTGCAGGTTAGAAACAATTGTTTTCAAAGAAGTTTGAATTCCACAAATAGACAGAGGCATCAGGGAGGCTTCCACTGACAGACTTCAAACACTATATATTTGATTTAAAGCTGAAGGCAGCTGCTTTGTGAACCCAGAGTAGATCAATTTCTTCAATCTTGACATTAAAGAAAAAAATGTTACCTTATGTAAATAACCAGGCAACCTTGAACTGGAACTTGCAATTAATGTCAGAGCTCATGTTCTCAGCCTACCTCAGCAAAACAAATTTCAGGTGGCTCATCTGAACACAGAGACTGAAATAAACTTAGTCTGAAACAGAAGTTAAAAAAAAAAAAGGTTGGATACATAATTTCTTTTCCTTACATCATACATTTTTCTCTTCAGCTCTGGGGCTGCCTAGCTTAAGGCCTGCTATAACAAGTGATGTCATCCCAGAAATTGTTTTTTTTCACCAAAAGTACTGTATCGATCACCATTATCTATGACTTGCCACTCAGTTTCAAAAATAGTTCATATTAAATTAAGCTACTGAGCACTGGATTACAGGTGTCTTTTCACATTTTAATTTCTCAGATAGAAGCAAAGAGAAATTGCCATTTAAAACGTTCTGCTGCCTCGTATTATTCACAACTTTCGACTGAAATTATTCCAGATCTACTGCAGAAATACTAAATCTGGTTTTGTTCATGGAGCTCCTCTGCAGAAGTTTTGCTCCTGCAGGGCCACTGTGCACAGAATTATCTGGAAATGCCATGTGCACAGTGAGTATGCTGGGTGTGCAGGAGGAGGTCAATAGGTTTTGTGCTCTACATTACCATCACTAAATATTGATGCAATTAGGGTACATATCCCCAAGTATGAATAAGCTACTCAGATCTGCTTCTCTGCAATTGTAACACTGTTACAACATTCTTGTGTTGGTTGCTATTTCCAAGCAATAGTTAAGTGTGCACACAGTTTTGTGTGCTCCTTTCACACTACGATAGGAACTGCAACTCAAACTGTCCTGCTGTTTGACTGAAAATATGGATTATGTAAAAATGAAGTTCTTTCTCACCCAAACTGGTACTAGGAGTGCTGCTTTCAAGCTAGTCACCCCCTCCAGTGAAAACTGGTTTGTTCAGAACCCATTTAATAATTTTCCTGTAGCATCTATGTCTAAAGGGACAGCTCTGTGCAGAAAAAAAAACATTATAGAAGCTGTTAATGGGATCAAGTTAATTTTCATTATCTTAGCTCCCAGAAGCTCCAAGAGCCAATATGGAGACTACAAGAGAAACTCAGCTTTCAGAACTGATTTCAGTGCAGCAGTATGAGCTACCATCACTAATGAAGGAGTAGAGTTGTTTCCATGACACAACTAGAGATGTTACAGGGACCTTCCTTTTGTGGAGGTCAAGTCGAAAATCAGAACCAGTGTAATTAATCTTTTACCTCCACATGCATTCAATTCCTTGTCAACAACAAGGAATCCTCATTCTAGAGGGTCACATATACTACACAGAGCATGAACATACAAAGCTGCTTCATGTGTCTTTATCCCACCCAAACTGTAGGCTCATGAGAACTGTCCTGAGGGAAACAGTTCTATTTTTATCATTTGTCCAGCTATTTTTATCATTTGAAAAACTTCCCAAGCAATGCCATAATCTCCTGCTGTTTACTCATTAAATTAACTATCAAATACAGTATTTAAAGCCTGATCAAAGGAGGTTGTTCAGGCTCCTCCTCTTTACCTCCCCACTACAACTAACAAAACCCAACAAATTAAAACCCACAAACTCAATTATTGTGAACAGAAATGGACAATAAATTCTCTTACTTTACAACCAGCTAAGAAAAACTGAAAACAAAATGTTCTCCTTCTTACAAAGATACAGTGTAGTCACATGAATATAGAGGGAAGGAGAAGTTTGTCTGCCAGACATTCCTAAGGAGTGTGTCCGAATAATTAGGTGTAGGGAGCACATTTGAATACAGTCTGAGAACACTCTGATTTTTTTGCTTGAAGTTCTCAATAACTAAAAATTGCATTAATTAACACCTGAGGGAATATTCATGCATTTTTAATACAGGAAAACAATCTGCATGCAAATGCCATCCAGACTCTCCCCAAGTGACTCAATCTGACTAGAGCCAGTCAGTAAAGAAAGGACTTTTCAGCCCTTGGACTCACCCCCAGAGAGAGCACACTGCAGGCACGAGGGAAAAGGAGTTGTAGTTGGTTTAGGTTACATTGATTCATGAGGCCAGTGCCTACTGAAGGACAAACCAGCTGCTGAACACATTCTGCTTTAGTGTAACATCTTTTCCCAAGGTCCCTAGTAAGTTTTTTTTAAAAAAAGGTGAATAAAAATTGCCTGTTTCACTAGAAAGGGAAAACATCTGACATGTTCTTAGGAAATAAGCTGTGAGAAATTATCAGGAGATAAGCAGTTTAAATAAAAACATTGAAATGTCTCTTATGTACACAGATACAAGAGAAAGGCTGCTTTATCCTCCCAGCTTTGATATCTGCTGGCAGATATTAATTTTGTTTCCTAAAATGAGCACTTGTGAAAGGAGATTGCCTATAGAACCAAACAGAAATTAAGCATAAGATATTAGTCAAAATGCCCCAAATTTTTACATCTCTTCTTAATGCCTCCATCGCACACTTCTAGTTTTTCTAATAGGACTTTAAGACCTTACACTTTATATTTAGCTACTGATATACAACTGTAAACTGAGGTTCAACAACACGATCCACGAGTTTAATCATGAACACTCTGTATTTCCTCACCCTGACAGTTTAAGGCAATTTAATGAAATATTTATTACTGATTTCAACTCTTAAAGCTGAACTACATTTGTGCCTTAATTCTATAATCATCTGGTGACGCACCAAAATATGCAATGCCTAAAAATGGAAAAAACCTCCAAAACATTCTCTGGCAGATCAATAGCTTTAAAGGTATAACTGACAAAAAGTAAAATCCCCTTACAAACTGTTTTTGTTATTTTATACTGAATTGATCACTGTCTATGTACATTAAGCACTGATCCCTTCTGATAAGATCCCAAATATATGCAGAACACTTTAATCCCATATATGCCACTTGACAAATGCCTCAAAAAAATGGGAGAGTGGGTAGCAACCTGCAGTGGGGGACAAAGTGCTTCAAGAACACAAGTTAATGACCTTTATTCCCATGCTGGCTACTGAAGCCTCTGAGAAGTTCCTTGAACTTCAACATCTAGAAAACAACACCAGCTGTGAGGAAGCAGCTCATGCTCCAGACCTGTTCCGACCCTGATGTCCTGCTGAGGCTCTGGACGGCGCTCCTGTGGAGAGTCCGGTGCACGGAGGAATGCTCTTTCCATGAAATCCTGTCCCTAAGGAGGCACTTGAATGATTTTCATACAAGCAGTTGAAAGACATCAAGTCACTAAGAACTTCAAAATTGAAGCTTACTTAGGCAGGTCATGAGAGGTAGCTTCCCCCTTCTGCAAAGCACCTTCTAGAGAGAACCACAGAAAGGCTTTTGTTGAATTTGGGTCATTTTTGAAGTACGACCCATTCTCAACACATGCATACCTGTGTTTATATTTCAACTATGAACAAGGTATACTTGAAAGTTAAATAAAGAGCCTGTAATTACAAATTTCAAGTAGTTCCACTGAATAACAGCTTCTGGGGATAGAGATAGATGCTTTGAGTATTGGCTATTTACCAACCAGCTTTCATGGTGAACTGTAGCCCTTCTACCTTTGCATGGAGTAAATCACCTAAAAGTCAACTTCTGGCACCCGGGAAACTTTCAGAACTTTGGGGATCTTAGATGTTGTTTGACTTGTTTCTTACAGCACAATGGGAAATTAAAGGAGATGAACATACAGAATGACTAAAGAGAATTAATGCAACTAGCAAGAATGAAATATCCAATTATTTGTTCAAAGTTTCTTGTGAGAAATTAGTGTGGTGAGACAGAGCATCCAATTTCAGCCTGGAATGCTTATTTAAGCCTTTGCATTTGCCTACATACTTCATTTAGGCTCGAGACTGTTTAGCTGAGGCATCCCAGGTCCTCAAACTCTAGCAGAAAATGATAATAGAATCAAGATTCTAGGGATGAAATAGACTGTCCTGCTGACTGCTAAAAGGCGATCAAAAACCTTTTGTCTTTGTTCATATTGCAGCCCTAAGTGACCTACAGCAGTAAAAGACTGCCTGTGATACATGTTGCCATAGATTTGAAATACTCTATTTTTAATTAGTCTCAAGCAATAGGAATCCCTTGGGGAGATTTCTGCCCTGTCAGGAAAAAACTGTTGACCTTCAGCCTCGGGTTTCATTGCTCACTTCGATCCCACCTCTCACTGCCTGCCCTCTCGCCCACTTCCCACCTTGGCGCTGGGAAGCGCTGTGCACGCCAGAGCCCGAGGGCGGCAGACAGCGGCCGAGCCGGCCATGTCGCGCCTCCGGCCCGTGCTGCGGGTCGCTCACGCTCCGCCTGCGCCCAGCGTCCCGCCGCGTCCCGCCGCGTCCTCCCCGCGTCCTTCCCGCTCCCGCCATGAGGGCCTCGCGGCGGACGGCGGCGGCGCCCCCTGCCGGGCCGCGCGGGACCTGCCGCCAGCGCCGGGCACGGCAAAAACCGAGCGGAAAGCAAGGAAATAAACCAAGGGAAAAAACCAAGG
>VZSE01004323.1:0-27884 GCA_013398275.1 Promerops cafer | reverse complement strand
GGAAAAAAAAAACAAGGGGAAAAAAAAAAAACCAAGGGGAAAAAAACAAGGGGAAAAAAAAAAACCAAGGGGAAAATCCAAGGGAAAAAACCAAGGGGAAAAAACAAGGGGAAAAAAAACAAGGGGGGAAAAAAAAACAAGGGGAAAAAAAAACAAGGGGAAAAAAAAAAACCAAGGGGAAAATCGAAGGGAAAAAACCAAGGGGAAAAAACAAGGGGAAAAAAAAAAACCAAGGGGAAAATCGAAGGGAAAAAACCAAGGGGAAAAAACAAGGGGAAAAAAAAAAACCAAGGGGAAAATCGAAGGGAAAAAACCAAGGGGAAAAAACAAGGGGAAAAAAAAAAACCAAGGGGAAAATCGAAGGGAAAAAACCAAGGGGAAAAAACAAGGGGAAAAAAAAAAACCAAGGGGAAAATCGAAGGGAAAAAACCAAGGGGAAAAAACAAGGGGAAAAAAAACAAGGGAAAAAAACAGGGGAAAAAACAAGGAAAAACAAACAAGGGAAAGAAGCCGAGAAGCGGCTGCTGCCGGCACTGCCCTCCCCACCCCAGCACTGACTGGCTCCTGCATGGAAAGCCCTGCGCAAAACCCGAATATTATTATTTGCAATTCGGAGAGCACAAGACCCCCTCAATCCACGTGTATTCTCCAAGGGCCGAGAGCATTTCCAAAGAGAGAAGGCAGTTAAAACAGCAGGCCCTGTAGTTTGGCACTTTTCTTCTTTAAAACCAGAATTCACCACTGCAGCTCAGTGGGTTCTCAGTGTTCTCCAAGAGAGAGAGAGAGAGATAGATACACTCTTTACTGGCAGAGACATTGCTGTATTAGGGTGTGAGATGCTTCTGCCAATTAAAAATAAACTAGGAGAAAAGGCTAAAAAAAATAATCAAGAAGGAAGCCAAATTTCTTTTTAGAGATGAAAGACTATCTGTAAGATTAATATTAATTTATCCCAGCAGGCAGCTTTGGCAATCAACTTTTTTTAGAATATGATTGATTTCCTGCTTCCATTAGGCTTCTTCTCACACTGTGGTATCATCTTAATAATCAAACTAAGAGAAAAATCTCTGCCAATAAAATGCATGATACTTTAACAAGCACTGCTGTAGGCCAAAGGCTTAATTTTTAATCAGAATATTATTTATATCATAGCACAACCTGAGGCTACACACTGAACAATCACATTATGATGATAGTCCCAGGGAGCTTAACACCTACAAGACAAGAAAATACCAGGACTAGAGATGCTGGGGAAGGACGTATACAAGATCAGTAGCAGAACTGAGATGAAAATCTCCATCTGCAAGACACACTTATCTACAGGATCACACTGTTTCCCATCAAAATGCCATGCTGTGGAAATGAGTGCCATTAGATAACAGCCCAGCAAATGCCTCACAGCAAGGTATGGACATTGAGTACAAGTCCGCAGGAATAAGTGAGAATACTGAATAAAACTCTTCCTTTATCCATTTTTTTCTCTAGGATAGAGAAAGCAACTGGAGAAGCAAACTAAAATCAGATACTCCTTAAGGGACCAGTGAGCAATATTTGATGTCTAAGCCAAATTAACTTCAAGAGGATGGCAGTGTCCTGACTGATTCAGAAGTGCTCCTACTCCAGCACCAATTCCCTGTGGAGAAATGCAACACCACTCTTGCCTATTTTTTTCTGCTGCACAGCATCTGCCAAACTCTGGCTGATTGGCAAAAGAAAAATTAAACATTTATGTGGCAGATCAGATGTGTGCAGTCACTCATTCATTAGTACAGACACTTAACGAGGATAGGTTACATCTTGCAACCACCCCAGAGGCAGAAGGCTTTGTATGAGCAAGTCATGGAGTTTTGGGGAGTCCAGGAGTTTTCCACCCATACAGCACAACCTTTTCCTAAGCCACAGAGAGTAATTTCAGAACTACTGTTATGAACAAGATCACTTTGGTGATGCATGAGACAGAATTTTATATCCTTCCTCATCACCACCAAAATTTGCAATTTCATCTCAATCCTTCTTACCTACTGAAACCTTTGCAAAATCTGTCCAGCTAGTGAGAAAAAAGAAGCAACAAATTTGGTAAAGGAATTCTAAAATGTAGCTCTTTCCTGTATACTGCAAGAAATCTAAGAGCTGACAGTAAAAACTTTACATTTGAGATACATACATAATCTGAATTGCTAGCTTTAGAATTTATTGTGCAAAGATGACATTTTTTATATGCATCTATTTTCAGAAGGATGGCTTCAGAGCTACTGCCAGGATCGAGACAGTAATCTGTACCACCAAGATTACTCAGAAATCCTATTTGTAAACCAAGTCCTATTAAAACACCCCAGCCTCTAAACTTCTCCTCCTTTAGATGGTTATTGCCCAGCCCCAACTATTTGAAAGGCTTGCTTAGGTTTTTTACACTGGAAGGAATTAATATGACAGATAGAGGCACACGCTGAAGCGATTTAATGAAGCTAATTGGCCTGCAGTTATCAGAGCAGGCCATAAAAGGAGCTAAGAGTGTGGACTTAAAAATCCATGAAGCTATGTGTTAACCGAGTAGGGTTAGATAGAGCAAACATACACAAATCCCCTGAAAAAGTGGTATCAATGAATCAGCTGTGAATGGAACTACTGGAAGAGGCAGAGGCTGTTTCATCTACACAGCAATCCAGTTAAAGTTAACAAATTTGTTTAATTAGGGAAAGCAAAATGGCCTCATTACCAAGCTGCAACACACATGGTAACGGAGGCACGGGGAAGGCTGCAGGGACATGCCCTCACAGAGACCCATGCGAGGGCCAACAGCAGTTCAACAGTTCCCCTCCAAGCCAAGCATGGTTTTTCCAAGATTCCATGGTTCTGGAATCTTAGCTGGGTTTATCCTGCACTGTTACAACGTGCTTTTCCTCTCTGCTCTGAAGATAACTGCAGGGAATGAACCCAAACGCCGATCCCGACAGCCACCCGCCGAGAAGTGGGTGTTGGAGCAGGACAGCAGATGGCAGTGCCGGAACGCAGGCCGGGCCTGCACGCTTCCCGCAACACAGCCCACACGACGGGGCTGATAACGCTGCAGCAGAGAGCGGCTCATACACGAGTCTCTAACACTGAAAACCCACGGCGTTTGCTTTAGGGAGAACGCGAGCGCTTCCACGACACAGTCTCAGCAAGAGCTAAACTGCGGGTCAAGCATGCTAGCAAAAGGCTTGTGGTTTAAAATGGCAGGAGAACCCAGCCAAAAGGTGATCTACTGTACTCCCGCCTCGCAAGCCAATGGCTTTTGCCAACACCTCCTTCAAGGGGATGGGCACTAGATATTCCCAGTCCACATGAGCCTAGGCGGGACAAACCACTCTGGATTTTAGCGTGAGTACCACTGACACATTATTTAGAGAGCTTACTTCTCAATCTCCTACTTTGACCGTGCAGGGGAAAGCTCTGCAGCAACAGCAGTTTCAGGGCTCCAAAAGTGTTCAAGTAAAAGGCCATTCTGGAAGCTGTTCCAGCTGCAGCACAAAGGAGATGCACAAACTTGGTGCAAAGAAGAAAAGGTTTTATACATATTTCTACATAAATAGATGTGTATGTGTATACACATTATGGGTGTTTTCTAAAACTTACACAGTACACAACAGACTTCTTTGTTAGCCCTTTAGCAAAGCAGATGCAATGTGTAAGAGTTTAGGTGCACAATACTCAAGCTTTTATTTAGTTGCCACCACACAGACAATTTTTACCCTGGACAAATATTGACAAAAAAAGTAGTACTTCTACACATTTCCAGACACCAAGAGGGCTTAGAAGCTAGTCATAAGTTATACACCAAGACTGTCAATATTCCAAAACCACTCTGTGTTAAATATCCAGTTCGTATCAATTATGTTCTCCACAACATACAGTTTAGGATCAGTATCTTGTTTTAATTCAAGTCCTAAAAGCTGTTCCCCAGACAACTCTGACATCAGAAGGGGAAGCATTTAAAACTTTAAAACCACACTTCCTTGCACAGCAAATAGCCTGCAGGTTGAGACATCCTTGATATTTTAGTAATTGACACATGGCAATATCACTTACTGCAACACACTTCTTGCTGTACCTTATCCCACTGTTAAATATCAGAAAGGCACGAAGGGAAAGCTGCCAAAACCAGTGAGTGCAGCCAGCTCAGAGGTGTGAAGCAAGGCAGGGAAGGACAGAAGTCACCTCAGCCTGGGCCTCTGGAGGCTAATTTGGGCACCAGGCAGGCCCACACCCAGTCTCACCTGGGAGTGCTGGGCACTCTTTAGCAGAAAGGAAAGCTGCCGAGGGGCTTTCAGCACACAGTTCACCTTTCCACAGGCTAGTGTGCCAGGCACCTTGCACCTTGGGCCCAGGCTGGTGCCACTGTAAGGAATGTCCCTGCTGCAGCAGGCTTATCCTGCCAGGAAGCCCACCACAGTCAAGAGGGAAAGACACACACTGGCAGCACTATTTTAGATTTCATGCTGTTTCTACAGTGTTTTCTAGTGTTAATGGTACTGAATAGCTGTCACACTCCACATACATCTTGAAGGGAAAACAAATAATCCATCCCTTTCCCTTCTGGACTCTTCTTGCAGAGCATTTGCAGTTAAAAGCATTCTTGCCTCAAGTCAAATAGAATATCAAATAGTTCACTTAGTCAGGAATCATACTCTGTGCATCTACCTCTTCCATTAATTAAAAGAAAACTTCTAAATCGTACATGACACGATCTGTATTTGCAGCAATCAGAGACAAGAAAAGCTTCCCCTAATTTGTTTACAATTATCTTTAACATTTGAAGGATTGGTGTGAAAACCTCAAAAGGAGTTGTCAAAGCTGGCTGCTGACAAGCTTTTAGTAGCATAGCCATGCTACACATGCAGAGTAAATTAAGTCAATTACCTTGAAAAGATTTTATATTGATCCTTTGACTAACAAGTAAGATTAACAACAAAGCAAGATCAGCAGTAATACAAGCATGTTTGTCCCCGATTATTAAGAGTTCTGTCACACAACATACACAGAAGCAAATTATTGGCTAATACTGTTCAATGAACAAGCAAAAGAAGTTAACATATGCTCTTGCATTAAGCAATGAGACAGTTGTAAACAGGATGACAATCAACTTACCTCAAACTCTTTTCAAGTATCAGTGTAGTGGCAAAGCATTGTCTAGTCTGAAACCTATTTTTAGATCCATTGCCTTCATTTTTTACATTGAATACTATGCATATAATGCAATAAAGAAGTGTCATCTATCAAACCTTGAAAGAAACACATCAGCACACTCCAGCCAGATAAGGGAACAAAGATTTATTAGAAACTGGTAGTTTTGTAGAGCTAGAAAGGTAAACATATGTTTAAGAGACAAAGAATACACAATTGAACACAGTCATCATCAAGGCACATAATGAAAAATCAAATCTGAAACAGCTCATCTTTTCAACATTTGAAAAGGTCACCATAATTTCCATACTCATAATGGCACTTGCACACTATAAACAAAATGGAACAACTCTGGAAGATAGAAATACTAAAGTCATCTTTACATCACACACACAATACATTTGCTCATTGGTCACAGTCAAAATTATCAGCAACTGATCTCACAAATCCCAAAAAGGTACAAAGATATTGGCAAAACCAAGAAAAACTCAGATCCGAAAGGCATCAGACATACAAATGATTTGGATAGAATGACCTTTTTTTTTTCTTTAAAGTGCAAAGTCCAACGTTTCCCTAGAGGGAAGGCCAAAATACAGCTAGAGCTGCCATTTCCTGAAATGTGATAAAAAATTTTATAATACAGATTTTATGGAATTGATAAGTATCAGTTTATCGACAATACACACCAGCCATGGAAGCACTGAACACAAATTTACATGTGACTGCTGTTTGAAAAATATGGCCCAAAGCATATGTAGAACAAGGGAGATTCAGGCAGTTATTTTTGCTTTCTTGCTTATTTGTCTGCATAAAAAAAAAAAAAAAAAAAAAAAAAAAAAAAAAAAAAAAAAAAAAAAAAANAAAAAAAAAAAAAAAAAAAAAAAAAAAACCAAAACAAACACTATGCACCCCTCATGCCCGCCCAAAAAAGGAAAGAATTAAAAAGAAGACCCTTAATGACCTTAACAGAATAAAGTTCTTCCTTCAGTAATCCAATTTCAGAAAGTGGTCTAAGAGCAGTTGTTTTTAGAAGGTCAAGGTAAGTATAATCTCGAATTTACCAAGATTAAGACACTACACATTACAGAAAGCAGAAAAAGCCTAACAAATTAGTCTGGTAATAACTGTTAATCTATTTCAGCGTTCAGGCCTGAAGGCAACTGTATGCCCCTNAAACCCCCCAAAAAAAAAAAAAAAAAAAAAAAAAGGAAGTCACTTTGGAAGGACTTGTACGTGGAAATACCGAACTTTCTGCATTGAGGAAGGGCTGCTTTGCTTTTTGAGGGGGAGCTGTTTCTCAAGCACTAACAGGTCTGTATGCATGCTTTGCATGCTACATTAACATCAGTCTGATGGGTGCCTGAGGTCAGCACTGCCACTTGGTCACCTGGACAAAACACTTCAGTATTTTATTATCCCAATTTCACACCCACAGCTAGCGTGCACAGAAGACTGATCTCGCATGACAAAACTGTAAAAAAACCTTTACATAAAAATGCCATCCTCTACTGGCTAAAAACACACAGTGGACATAGCCCTCTGAATAAGGGAAAGAATGGAGAGTCCAAAATGAGAAGTGTTCATGTTCCCAAGGCAGCTATGAACAGCTCTGGCACTTGGCTGTACTACAATTACTACCAGCCTCTACTGGATCCTCCATCCTGTTTTTAAATAACAACTTGCACTTGTATGGAATGGATCTAATATGCAAGCTTTTACTGTTCCTTTGTATTATGATCCTATAAAACATGCAGCTGTAACCCAAATTTTGCCATGGTTAATGGTGCTGACATTTACAAGTGTAATGAAATGCAGGTCCAGTGAAGCAAGTTATCAAAACTGCTGATTGTGTTACAAAAATACCGTGTAAATCCATTTGAGGTATTCCGATACCGCAGAACAGCAGTTTCTCAGGCTCTTTAAAAAATGAAAAATAAAAATGGTTTGCCTGAAGGCAAAGGTGATGGGCTACATTTTTATGTGTTATTCCATCACTGTGTGTATCCAAGATCCTGCTTCTTATGAACTTAATATTCAGTCTTCAAAAATAACAAAAGTGCTCACTTCTAGGCATGCAAAATGTTGCCTGTGAATTGCTTGAGTATAGGCAGCGTGACAAAACAAAAAGTCACTTTTATATATTCAGTATCAAGGCAATATAAACTTCTCCTACCTTTGGTTTGATCCAAGAAAAATACACGTTTAGAAAGGATGAATTTAAAAAACCCCAATGAGTAAAATATTCATGATTTCCTAAAAAAAAAACCCCATACTGCTGATTTAAAGACAGTTCCTTGATTATTTTTTTTAACTCAGTGACATTTTAAAGTGCAATATAGGTATCTGTTTAAAAATGGTGAACTAAAATTTAAGAAAGTTTCTTCCCACTTAAGGGCAAATGTGGAAGTTGCAGCATCTCTCTGTAAAGATCTGTCTCTAATTGTGAGAGCAGATTACTTGAGAAACCATTATTGTTCTGGTGTTTCCAACAGCATTAGAAGCATCTCACCTTTTTCCTTCATTTCATGCTATTCCCAAATTCTGTTTCATTTTTTCATATACAACATAGCTGATGCTGACAGCTGGAAGCACTTTCATAAAATTAGGTGCTATGCCCCTATAAAGTCCTCGCAGTCCCTCTGTAGCAACAATTCTTTGAAAGAGACCAACCATATTTAGCTGTGGAGCTCCTTCCACTGAGGCTAGAACAAAAAGACAATTTGTTATAAAACAGTCCTAGTAATATTAAAAATCTCGAGCAAATCTAAAACACCTGGATCATGAGCCTACTATCTCAGGTCCACTGAAAAGAGATCTTTTAATCCCAGACATTTGGGAGATATCCATGTGTCTAAATCCCAGTGGAAAGCATTATCCACCTATGTTCCTTTGGAAATCTAGGCTCCCATCCTTAAGTCTGTGCAGAAACTTATCAAACAAAAATCTCAACTACGAAACTATCCTTATGGAATGTCCTACAGAGCAAACATTGCTGTGTACCCTCACAGGACAATTCAAGCCCTATCATTTAATCTCTAAGATTTAGAAAACATTGTAAAGTTTAGAAGAGTGTTTCCAGACTATGACAGGGGCTGTGTCTGGTAGTCTTGTATGGAATGTGGCTCTCAGAACGTACAAAGCACAAGTGCTTGAAATGTTACTTTTTAAACTGAATATGAAGAACATCAGTGTTGGGGGTAAGAGGGAGAAGGGACCAACATTAAGAAGAATTTTCCAGATAGTTTTTCCAAGTTGTTTTTTTTTTATTCCTAGGTCTCTGCTCGAGCTATCCCACACGATACAATTTTCATGAGACCACACAAGCATTTTCAGTACAGGAGAACTCACCCTGAGCCTGCATGCGTGTTCTGATGAGAGCGAGAGGGTAACTGGCTAACTGCCCACACGTGCTGGAAACGGTGCCACACCCCAACAACACAAAAACACCTGGGTTCGCAGAGCTCGACGCGTAGTGCTCGAGCCACGTACTCTTTAAGAGCTGCCAAGGTATAAAATTAAACAGTAAGACAAGAGGGCTGCATTCAAAAAGGTAAACAAATACTTCTTTATTCATAACAAATCCTAAGGGCTCAATCCTGAAAAGCACCCATTTCACTGAAGTGCACAGGTAAACACCTTAGCACACAGGGAAGGACTTCAACCTGACTACAATAGTACCTAGAAAAGAAATCCTTAAAACATCCAGCAGCAGGAAAGGGCCCATGCACCTGTAATACTTTGGGGAGAGGAGGAGGGAAACAGCACCCCACAGAGTGCAACAAAAGCTCACATAGCTGTGCACATCATCCCAAGCAGAAACAAGGATGCAAACTGTAGAAAAGACATTCCACACAGCTTTGAAATGTTTGTTCAAGCAGTTCTGGTGATTACTAATGCAGTGTCAAAAAAAGATTTGTCTAGACTAGAAAAAAAATTAGTCTGTGCATCTGAGTTATTTAACACACTTTGAAGCAACATGTATTATCTAAGGTAGATAAAAGACTTTCAGTATTGCTGGTGGGTGAAATAGGTGCCAGTTTCTCTGGAAAGGAAAGACAGCAGTGTTTCAAGCTCCTCAGAAAAGCTGTGTCAGCCAGAAAGAATTCTGGTGACATGCACAGACACACAAGGAATTCAGGTTAATATAGTCCACTCATAAACCTAACAACTGTAAAAAAAAAAAAGTATAAACTATCATAATATGAATATCCTTTTAAAGGCACATATTTCCTATAAGATGGGTATGTTCCAGTCTAACAAGGTTAGGTAAGTATGAAAGCTTGTGGTACTGCCAAGGTCTGTATAATCCTTTCAGAGCACATTTCCTGCTTGGTACTCTTGCATGGAAGGGCCCATCTGCCCAGGCACTCCTCAAGAGGGGCAAACAGAAACAGTGAGGTCTAGAGTAACATTAGTGCAAAGTCTCATTTGTCATTTTAAAATTGAACCAGCTGTAATAGTACAATAATACAAACATTCTAAAAAATATTTACGCTTTTTGTAAATTAATTAATGGCAGCTGCATGCATTCAGGGATCTAAACTCACCTCATAAACAGCAAGGTCAATTCCAGCATAAGGAATTATACCCAGAATATTAGGAATATAGCCTTTGTAGAAGGCCTTTGGACCTTCTCTTTTTAAAATCTTCTTAGCACAGTCAAACATCCCAGAATATTGCCCTGTTTTACCTACAGCCAATCTGGTCTTTAAAACCTAAAAGGAAAAAAAAAACCAATCTTAATTACATACCTGTTTATTAATTATTTTAGATACACGGTATATCTCTGCTTATTCAATTCTCTAGAACTGCTTTGCACTTTGGTGCTGCAAATCTCTGATTACTGGTAAGGCATTGTTAGCAGCAGCTTTCTTCAAGTTCTGTCCTTAGTGCAGAGCACCACACATTACTACACACTAGCTTACAAATTCTTAGACTTTTAAAATTGCATTTTAGCTTTACTTCCTTGATTAAAATGGGCAGTTATTTGATCAACTTGAAGGCAACAGTGTAGGCAATATTCAATAGAAGTATTAGCTAAGGTGCAAGTCAGAGTACTAACATGCTAGCAGATGATACTTGTGGTCTGGGAACACTAAAGCATATTAATAAAATAATATTTCAAAAAGTATGACACTTAGGTAGCTGAGGAATACAAGGATTGTATCTCACTACTGAAACCCAGCACCTGATTAATAATGCAAGAAAGTCTGTACTGCATCTTAGGACAAAGGAATTAATAACAGCATCCAAAAGAAACCACAGAGGACGTTTCCTGAGCAACAATTTGGCCTATTTTAAAGCCTCATAAGACTGCATCTTCCTCAGGAATTTCCTGGCACCTGGCTTTTCTCCCTTACTTAGAAACATCCTAAAAACACTTCTAGGACAGTACCATATCTTTGTGAGAAAGGCCAGAAGATATTGGAGAACAGTTCCCTTGTCTCCTCTGATCAGTGTAATCCAGACAATCTACATCATGTTTCAGCTCTTCCCTAACTTAACCCATCTCTGTACTCAGGTCAGCTGGGATTCACCCTCTGGAACAGCAAGGATGCTCTTTAAAGAGATCACTATCACTTCAGCAATGAAAACAGTTCCATTCCTACTGAAATCCCCACCCATGGAAAAGCTGTTTAGGTTACATTTGCCATTACTACCAAACCTGATGTTGGTATTGGTTTAGTCCCAGCCCCAACATCTGCTCCAACAAGGATCTGCACAAGTGATAAACCTTCTGGGGAAGCAGCAGTAAAGAAAATACATGCTGTTTCTGTGAAATGGTGTGCAACAGTTACACTGGAGCAGTTAACATATTAACACTAGTTAAATTGCAAGGTGTAGTACCACCTACAGCTATGTCCTATAGGGGAAAGAGCAGCCAATTCACCCAGCCTGAGCTGTAGCTGCTACATCCTTCCCCCACACTGTTCTCCTTATCAGACACAGCTTCCCACCATGACTCAACAGAACTTCAGTTCTGTCCAGACAAGACCATTCCTTGCTTACATATAGCAGGAAAAGGATTTACGCCCAATTTACAAAATGCTTGAACACATACTGAATTTTAAATGTTCTTGGGTGATCTTTTTTCCTGCACTAGGTTTTATTTAAATATTGTTTAAAAAAACATTATACAGCAAAACATATGGAAAAATTACAAGAATCAGTTAGAACTTAGTATATTCTAAAATGCCTAACACTTAAGGAAGTCCAAAGTAAAAAAAAATTAGGGTATCAGACTAGAGAGGAATTTTTACAATATTTTCAAGAGCAAAATGGGGTTTACTTAGGAAACAAACCAAACATTTTGCAGGCTCCAATGGAAGCAGATTGTCTTACCTCCATGGGATACTTACCTCCATGGGATAAATAGAAGTTTGTGCTGTTGCTCCAGCCAAAGAACCAGATACAAATCTTTCAACAGTGCCTAATTTTCCATCATCCCTAGTGAGTATCTTCTTATACTGTATAGTTAAAACACAAATAAACACACATGTTTTTAAGGAGTGGCAAGAGTTATTATAAAGGGCAAGAGTATAGTACAAAATGTCTTTTCAAGCTGTCCTTAGTTTTTCATGCATTTACAGTCACATTTGCTAACCCAAAAAGATTCTCCAGAACACAATAAACATTCCAGCCTGCAAGAATTCTTAGATTAAATGCCTCAGTCACCCACAGTACCATCAGGTGTTCTGCAAACAGCCAACTCAAGGGTACCTACACAAAACTCCAAAAAACAAAGAGGAACCAAATTCCCTTGCAGATCCAGTTGTGCAATCAAAGAATGAAAGATTTCAGAGAAGCACAGGTTCAATTTCACAGAAGCACTTTGAGTGCTGCACATACTGTGTCATTCCATGAATAAACAATAATCTGCTTTTCAGTCTTCCAACATCTCCAAGTTTATTTGATATTCTGTTGTTTTTATCTCCTCCTTGTACAGAGATGTGCAGCATGCTCGTTTGGTCTTACTTGAGGCACTAGCAAGGCCCATAGAGCAAAAATAAAGCTCATTTAAATACACCAGAATGGGAGTTCATTTTCCAAAGGAGGATTAGGCCTTAATATGATGCTTAAAGCTGATTCAGAGGTAAATATAACTCTGAAATCCAGGATGAGGGCATCATACATAGCACTGTGATATTTGACTTTAAATGAATCCCCTGTAATTCAGCCAGCATAATGTGCAAAGTTTTTGCCTGCTGTCACTTTGCAGCAAGAATTTAGATATTAATGCAGTACTCCACACAAAGCCATGCAGAATCAGGGACAGTTTAAAACATGTAACAGATATAATTTATTTGCACTGCTTATAATACAACAGTAAAATCTGCCTAGTAGTAAGTATTCTATAGACTATTTAAAATCTGAAAGTCACTCAAATTATGATGACAAAATCCCCAGCTACAACAAGAAGTCCTATGTAATACAATAGTGCAAATAATGAAGAGTGAGAGTGATTTAGGACTTGATTTAGCATTATTTTCATTATTGATCTATCATCCTACCTGCTCATAAGCCCAGAACTTAATAGCTGTTTCAGGAGCTATTTTCACAACATTTACACCATTCCCCCTCCAAAGGGATCGGACACCACCTTCTTTCAACATTTGCTTAAAACCGCTGGCTATATTCATTTTGTTTGACTTTGAACCATGAACCTAAAAAAAAAAAACAAAACCAAAGTCACAGACAAGAACACTGCTCTGATTAGATCATAAAACTCATCAGTATTAAATTGATTAAATATATCAACTAGCAAAACCATATGCACTATTGAAAAAAATCTAATTTTAGTAGCACAAGTACTGTAACATTTTGCTTACATTTTTTTCCACATGTCTATAAAATACCATTTTTATGAACACAAACAGTAAATTGCAGAGGTCTGGCTATGTTTCGACAATTTCCAAACACTGACCTTGGCCCTCAGTTTTTTCCCCAACAGATCTCTAAAAACTGAAGTGATACACTAGAAACCAAGAAATTCTTGAGCATGGCACCTACCTGCATCATGACTTTAAGGCGATCTAAGGGTGCTGTACCTGTTCGAGAGACAGCACCAGCCACTCCTCCTGCCAACAGCTGCTTCCACCACTGCCCAGTCTTCTTCTCTTCCTCTGTGAACTCATCTGGAACAGTCAAACTGTCTCCTATATCCAACACCTTTATGAATCCAAAGCAAAGATGTGCAAATAACTACCTCGTTCCATCACCTCAGTTTTATCCACAGTTCTAATTCCAAATTAATATACTACCTAAGAATGTGCAAATGAAGTTCTAGTTACAAATAAAAAATGTCTCTAATTTACATTCTATAATTAGCATGCTATGCATTGCTATTCAGTGAAAAGCAACTTTAAGTGACTTCTACATAGATACTGAGCAATAACACTACAGACCCACCATTTCAAAGACTGCACCATCATCATTAAAAATTACGACAAACTTCCTCCTTGAGTATGGCCCAAGCAAAGACATTCTGTCATGATCAGCAGTCCTTTAAACTCAGCACTAAAGCTCAAATGCTTATATGTTGCAGCTAACCTTTCACCAGACAGTCTTGTGGGATTAGTTTGGTAATCTCCTAAGGTTGCTAACAAGAGATTTCTCTCACGGTAATTTATTCACACATGTAGGATGTATCCTTCCCCCACACTCCCCAGCATTTTAAAGCAGGGTTCTAACAGCTGATATATCAGAATATTCTATTTCTGGTAACTTCTGTGTATTATCCTACCAAATGAAAAGCTTGACAAATGCCTTATAGATTTTCTTATCATCAGTTATACTCAAAGACACATATAATTACTTTTTTCAGCTATAAAAGTTTGAAATTTCATGTTTGTATTGCCATTGGATTTGATCAAGGAACAACATTAATATAGGTTTTAATGATAAAACTAAGACATAACACTATGAAATCTCACGTGTCACTTTTGCTCTTAAGTGTAACCTATAATCATGATACATGAGGAAAAGTACACTGTAGATAATGCAAATCTGCTATTACACATAAATTAAATATATAAAAAGGAAAAAAATGTATTTATAACTGGTAAGTACTGACCAGAAAGTATGTCAACTGATAAACCTTTGAACTACTGTTGATTTTAATTGTAGACATTACATCCCTAATTTATGCTGCATTCTCTCTCTGTTAGTAGACAGAACACTGCCCTGGTCACTTGGGATAAAAATTGCAGAATGCAGAGTGTAAATATAGCCACTGAACAAAAAGGATAAGCACCAACTCTTCTGGATATTGAAAACAGAACAAATTAATTGGAAAATCATCTTTCTTGCATTTGAGGTTTCAAAGTAAGGTGTCATCAGTTGCTCAACTACATGGAAACATCAAAACATGAATCAAAACTCTCAAAACATAAATTCAGTGTTCTAAGAGATATTATGCATATCAACCAGGGTTTAAACCTTGTGTGTAGAGAGACCTAAACACAACTAAGGAAAAAAAAAGAAAAAGAGATAAATTTGAGGGTGTTTATAACAGAAAGGCCACAACTACCATAAAAATTCTATGCCAGTGTAGCTATCTGCTTGGAACAGTCTGATAGCAATTATATAATAAAAACAGCATTGTAAGAGCTGTCTGTAAATGCCAGTCAGGCTGGGAGGTCTCACATCTGCTCTTATCTGAAAGACCAGCTGTGTTGCTGGATTTTGCCTGCTGTGATAACTGGGTCATCAGCTGACTGCAACACTCAGATCACAGGAGACTCCCTCAGTTGTTTCTTGGGGGCAACTAATGACATTCCTTAATAAAAAAAGAAAAATATAGATCTTATGTTTAATAATAGTAGGGAGCATTTTATTAAAGCAAAGGTTTTTTTCTCTAAGTAAGCTGGGACCAGGACTATTTGATCTCACAGCAGTGCTTCAAGTGCTTTCTTCAGCAAACAGGGAGCTAACTCCCTTTTGGCAAGCATTCCTGAACTGAGGTTGTACAGTGTCAAACACTCAAAGCTCTCAGATCTCATAAACTATTTTTTATTATGGAAATGCTGACTAATCCCTGGAGATATAAATGGCCTCACTATATTCAAAGGCACCTAACCTTACTTTATTTCCTCCAATAATCTACAGGAAGGATATTTAGCAAATAGGATTACTGTTGGTTTACTTACTTTATTATTGTTCTTAAAAATCAGTCACTGAGGTGTCAACAGCTCCATTCAATAAAAACTTAAAAAATTTCTCTGCACAGTGGGTGATCTATTGCTCTGTATTCTGTATGCTTAAATTAAATTCTATGGCACAAAAGAGCACGATGTGCACAGAAAAGCACCACTAAAGACACAGTGCCTTTATGATAATTATATAACTGCAAATATTAATTTCAACATAAGAAACAGTTAAAATGTCCATTTAAGTTGTTTCAACAAACCAAATCATACTGTAATGTGCAAAGAAAAATATTTAATATTGTGGTTATTGTTTTTCTGTGAGAGATCTCCAAAAGAGGAAAAAGATTCTGTCCTAAGAATTACTGATAATTATTTGCAAAGTTTAGATGAAGTTTTTTCAGAAGGAACTCATCTGACACAATCCTGCTTGTAAATGGTAGAGCATGAAGTAAAAAGGAAAACCAAACAATACAGATATGCTTGAAATACAACAAGTGTAAAGCTGTTACACTTAATATCAGAAATTAACACGGAAGAGATGGACTTCAGAGTCCATCTGAAGAGAAGTTGAACTTACAGTGGAATGTTTCCAATATCGGATTATTTCTTCAATGTCTGTAGCTGGATTAAACATAAAATGATCTCTCCACTCATTCCAGTCTACTGTCATTGTCCCATCAGCATCAATACTGAAAAGAAATTGAACAAAACTATATAAGGAAATAGTAATGGTGGGGGTTTGTTCTGGTTTTTTGCTTTTTCTTCCCCCTCCCCCCTCCTTTTTTTAACTTGGGTTATCACATCAGTAACAACTGACTGTAAATTCCATACAGTGACTTCAAGGCTGAATCTGCCATGGCCTTTCAATACTATGCTTCTCTTATCCAAGTGCATCAGTCCTATTCTATTTAAAGACATAATACAGTGCTTTTCTCTATCAACAACAATTATAGAGAAATAAAATAAAATTCTCCTCCCGACCAGATGCTCCAATAGTAACTACCAACACCTCTTAAAGTCATAATCCCATTTATCACCTTCTCTGAAATAGAAAAAAAAAAAAATTAACAATACAAGGAAGATTAAGCTGCCTCAAAAAAATAGTAATTCCTGACCTTTGCAGGATCTTTTCTGCCTGTTTTTCTGAAATGTTTATACCCAATATCTTGAGGGACTGGACAACTTCTGAGGCTTCAATTTTTCCTTGAAACATTAAAATAAAGATGATACATATTTAAAATGTGGATCTTAATAAACTTAGCACCTTGGAGCTCATTGTAACAGCTGAATAATTGCAAAGATGATTTAAAAATCAGCTTACCACAGATGACATGTTTTGATTGTCTACTACAAGTATGAAGCAAATGGGATGCAAATATACAGTTAGTTAAAAACTGGTTTATCTTTAATAGCCAGAAATAGACAGAAATTTCCTCACAGCTTCTCCATCTGGGGAACAATGAGCCCCAGTTCAGTGTACTTGAAGAAAATAGAAAGAATAAAGACTAATTTTTTTTCGATCTATAGCAAACTTCAATTATGATCATGTTAAGGAAAAGTAAGGATTCTATATTCACAACTTTTTGTTCCAGTGCAGACAAATATAAGTTACACTACTTTTAATGCAGTTTCTTCAAACAATGTTTGAACAAATAAAATAAATCAAGGTATACCATCATTGTTTTTGTCCAGGCTCTTAAATGCCAGTTTCATCTTTTTCTCATGTTCTTTAAGATACTGCATAAATTCTTCAAAATCCAGCTGTCCATCCTGGTTAGTGTCCCCAGCTTTAAAAATTTTCTATTGAGAGAAAAATGAATATTTTATTTGTCCAAATTACAGCAGGTCACAAAGCATCATTTTGTTTTCAGAATTTAACATATTCAATATTTGCATAGGGAGAGAAAACATTTGGCAGTAAATACATATTTAAGAAAGCATTATTTATTATTTACATAACTTTTCTGTGCAGAAATTTTAAGGTTTCTTACGAGCACTGGCAAGTTATACCTACAGGTATCAAATAATTTGTGAAGGAAGAGGTGGAGGACAGGAGAAAAACCTGGTTTAAGGCTGTGAATTCCCTATACATGAAATTTGTCAGTAAAATAAGAAGAACCTTGACTATCACCTTAATCAAGTGGTCTGTTAATTATGAATTATAAAGATAAAAAATACAAACAGCAATTAACTCTTTAAACATTGACCAAAAAATTACAAAGGTCTTGCCCCACTGGCACTTCCAAACTTCTCAAACTCAGCGTTTGAGAGAACACAGCTTTCTGCTTCAAACTGAAGCCCTGACTACGATTTTAAACAAACTTGTGACAAACACAAATACACTTCCTTCCTTGCACGTGCTTCCTAGGAACTGTCCTGCAGATAGAAACACTGCACGTAGAATTAACTATGCACTGAATGCGTGGTATGCAATTGCCAGGACTGCGGGAAACACATCTCAAACACAGCCCAGCAGACACTCCTGCACCCACAAAGGGCCAGAAAACTTCACCATCGCCATGTGGGAAAACTTACTTGTTAGCACAGGGCAATTACAGCAGCTCTGCTAGCAGCAGCCTGCAATTGCTGGGGCGTGTGCTCAACGCAAAGCCCAGGGAAGCTCTGCAGGGCTTAGGAGCTTGGGCTTCACTGCGCAGCGAGGGCAGCAGCGCTGGACACAGCGAGCCGAGGACGCCGTCTCCTCTGGCACGATACGCAGGAAGCCAGCAGGGAAACCAGCCCAGAACCCTGCTCTAGCACACAAGACTTAAGGGAAAATAATGTCTTATCCCCCCTTTGGACATCAGTCCCTGTGGCTTCCCTCAATGTGCAAAATCCTAGGGGGGCACCAGACCGACCTCACAGCACAATCTCCTCACCAACTGCAGCTTCAGCGTTACGACGTGGAAAGCATATGCCAAAAATCCTTCCAAGCATCTTCTGTTTACCAGACTGCCTTGCACAACTCTAGTTCCTGAATAAAGTAGCCCTCAACAAGATTTGAATGGCTGTTCTAATCTGCAAAATCTGGTTTTAACTTTGTTTACTCCTCTTTAATTAGCAGAGGTCCTCAAAAGACCAAAGTCCAACAAGTTCTAGGCTACAGAAACTAAACACAAGAAGCAGAAAACTGGTGTATTTGTTGCAGGTGTCTGAAAAAGACTGAAGACATCTAAATACATTTACGTTGCCACCTTCAACTTCCCTACCCCTCTACAAAAAGTAATGTACTTTAAAATTTCATCTCAAAAAACCGAAATTTACAAGATTATCAAGGATTTCTCAATGAAATGGAGCAAAATGATGTAGTATGCCACAATGAAATAAGCAAATTATTTACCTCCCATAATACAGCAAGTTGTGCGCAATAAAAATCAACTCAAGATACCACATATTCAGATAACTGTGATTTGGTATCAGCTTTGAAAAACAGTGCTCTGTTATAGTCATAAGCTAGTATAGTCATAAGCTAGTATAGTCATAAGTCCAGCTTGATTGTAATTTCTATTAATAACCTGTCAGCACAGACAGATATACTCATCAATTCAGTTTCATGCCTCTGTCAATACGGTTAGAGCTGTTTAGAGAATTTCCCACTACAAAAAAGTTAGTTTACATTTATGGATATTTAAGGATACAGTCCTGACCACAACCTTCTAATAAGAAACTAAGGAAGGCCAGTAGATGAATCATTCCAAAAAATCCCGACCAAAAGCCAACCAAACCCCACCATTAAAAATTACTCTAGTCTGAAGAGTCCCCTCTCAAAGACACTGCAATCTCAAGCCATCGTTTACTCCCCGCATGGCACCTCATGCTGCAGGGTCCGAGTGTCCTGAGAAGAGGTGACTTGTGTGGCACTTGTAATCACTTGGTGTGAGTTCTGCTCCACACAAATTGTTACTGTTCCCCATTACTGCCTGAACTAAATAAACCGAAAGGCAGAACAAGGAAAGAGGTTTTCTGTCTCACTGATAGGACAAAACTTGAACTCAATTGTAATTGCAAAACCTCCACTGCTGAGGATGATGAGAGTCAAGGAAAACAGGAACTCCTAGGAAGTTTAGAGAGCTGGTAATTTCTGTGTGTGAAGGGGGCACCTTTCAGTTCATCTGCCAAAGAAGTGGATTCCATAGTGCAACAGTGAGAAAATGGTAAGCACAAACATACTCTCCATTTCCTACTTTTGTTTTGACAGTTATTTTCCCGACTTCAAGCCAGTCTCAGCCACTCTCAGTGAAGCAGAACAGAAATGACAGGAAACAAAAACATATGGCACATGTGTTTTTCTCTCAGTACAAATCTAAAAGCTCATGCAAACAAAAGCCTCTTGCTGTCTACGAAATGAACTAATTATGTGGGTGTTAAAGTTTCAGATTAAAATCAGTAATTTGCAAGTTTGTGGCACTAACAGGAACACCAAAAGAAGCTTGTCTTCTACTTGGCAGGCAGAAACTTCCTCCTGGGGGGTTCCATACTCCATGGGCATAGCCAGCAGGAAGACACCTCAGGATTCTCTGGGGAGCCTGGCACACTAAGTCCTAGGCACAAACTGCCCCTTCACAGCATCAAATAGTAATTCAACTTGGAAGGAATCTCTGAAGTCCATTGAATTCAACCCCAGCTCAAAGCATATCTAATTAGATCAGGTTGTGTGGGACCACATCCAACTGAGTCTTGGACACCTTCAAGGAAGGAGATTCCACAGCCTCCGAAAACAAACAACTCCATCAGTCAATCACTCCCCACTTCAGCTCAACACTGAATCCAACTCTGCTCTTCTGCATTTCATATACTACCAGATTTTGTATATTACAGCCACTTGTCACTCTGCCAGTGCCTGGGTCACCAACTTCTCAGATGGAGGAGAACTGGATGCATTTTAAAATAGGCATGCTTACAATAGAGCAGGAACCAACCAAGGTGCCAACACTCGCTTACAAGTCCTGGGAAACAATGTTTGGCATGCCTGCCACATAAAACCTGCCATTTCTTGTTACAGCCTTACTGTGGGATCACCTCACCTTTACAAAGGCCCAGATCCAAATGTTTCTTTCTCAAGGCACACCATTTCTTTTCTCATTGTCAAAAAAACTGTAACCCCAAGGAATAAGGATAATTCACTGGATAAAATGAAATGGTGGCCACATAAAGAATTGTTAATTACTGGCAGATATAGGAAGACAGTTTAGATGACGACACGAGCAATGTGTGCTTGCAGCCCAGAAAGCCAATCATATCCTGGACTGCAGAAAAAGAAGCATGACCAGCAGCTCAAGGGAGCTTCCATCTCTCTACTCTGCCCTCTTAAGACCCCACCTGGAGTACTGTATCCAACTCTGGGGTCCTCAGCACAGGAAAGACACGGACCTGGTGCAGAGGGGCCTGAGGAGGCCCCAAAGATGAGCAGAGAGCAGGAGCACCTCTCCTGTGAGGTGCCTATGAGGAAAGGCTGGAGTTTTTCAGACTGGGGAAAAGAAGGCTCCAGGGAGACTTTATTGCAGCCTGTTGGTACTTAAAGAGGCTTATAAAAGAGATGGGGACAAACTTTTTAGCGGGGTCTGTAGCAATAGGACAGGGAGTAATGGTTTTAAATGTAATGAGTGTCAATTTAGATTACATATAAGAAAGAAGTTTTTTACAATGAGGGTGGTAAAACACTGGCACAGGTTGCCCAGAGCCTGGCAGATGCTCCACCCCTGGGAACATTTGAGGTTAGTCTGGGTGGGGTTCTGAGCAACCTGATATAGTTGAAGACGTCCCTGCTTATTGCAGAGGAACTGGACTACAAGACCTTTTAAGAGTCACTACCAACCCAAACAATGCTATGATGATTCTGTGATCTTCCTTTTTAATGCTACAGGCCTTCACACAGACTAAAATGCTCCTGTGCTGACCTATTTGGTCATGACACTGTCACCTTTGTCTTTTCTCCTCTTTTTTTCTCTTCATAATTCTACTATTTTTTTTCTTTTTCTGTTGCATGTTTTGTTACTACAGCTACTTTCAAAGTCCTGCACAACCAGGCAACACCAACCCAAGAGGCCACAAGCAGACTGAAACACTGAAGGTATTTTTTTTAAAAATTCTCCATTATATAAATCATGTTGCAGTGTTGAATTCCTACTCTGTCAGAAGACCTCTGTATTTGGTGTGGAAATGTAAGTCAGCAGGTCTGTTGAAAAAAAAAAGAATTACAGACAGGCTTTATATACACATCAAATACTCCCTACCCTTCTCTGTAAGTGTCCTAAAGAATTTTTAGATTGCTCTATGCCAAAGTTATGAACTTTAACACATTCATGGCTACAATGTAAAGACAATGAATGCAATACACTAGAAATCTTGATGTTTTTATGTAGACTTTCCTTTTAAATTCACAGTCTAATTTTTACATTATTTAATATCATTACTTGTGTATTGTGCATGAGCCTTCACATTCTGCTTACAAAACTGAACTGTGCATGAAAGGTGGGGCTGCTGAGTACAAAGGATTGCCAATCTATTCATTAGCCTGTTATTTCAGCTAATTAATATAATGTAAAGAATATTTAAAAGGAAGTGATTCATCAAGTTACTGGCTTCCTATCATGCTATCTACAAGACACAAGCACAAAACAGCACTTCAAGATACATCACTGGTGCAAGTAGCAATTATGTGTTCTGCAATCTGCAACTGGAGTTCCAAAGGGCACAGATACAAATGCTGCATACAATGAACTCCAGCACCACAGTAGGAACATCACCATGTCTTTAGACATTCACACATTCCACATTTGTGTTTCACATCAGAGATACTATATATAAAACCAATCATGATACTGTTTTTTCCCCTTTTTCAATTCTTTCCCTCTTAAGTATTCTTTTAGCCATTCACACAGCTCTGCAGTCTACAGTTTTAAGTTATTCAACTGTAATATTATTGGATGCCAAATCCAGTCACAGCTGAAGTATACACAACACTTCTCCCTTTACTGGACACACAGCGGACAACAGTCCTTTTCCTATTTATATCTGCTAAGACTACACAAATTTATGCAGACTATGATAACCCAAGACTGCAGGCAAAGATTATTAAAGTCAGCCTTGTCAACCTACATCAGCTGGGAGATAAATGCAGCATAAAGGGAAAGGGCCTGAGGATGTGTTCACACAGCATTATAGCCCAGTGAGTCCACATAAAACATGAACTAGACTGACACCTCACCTCCAGAAGTCCAACACAACACTGAGTAAAACAGGAATTTGCACTGCCTCTAAAGGCCTCCCAACTTGTCCAAATTCAGCATATATATTTACTCTCTTGCCTCCCAAAGGACACTACCAACATGTAAATAGTATCCAAGCAGGCCCTTTAAACCTGCTTCAGACAGACATCAGGAGCCCCTCACTCCAGTACAGCAGACTTCCACCCTTGACAGCAGCAGATGCAGCTATCAGCTGCAAAGCTTCCCCTTCCTGTCCCTGGTCCTAAACACTGCTCCTCCCTGCAACAGGACAGCACCAGCAGAGATCTTCTCCCTGGTCCATTTCAGCTAACAGAATCTCTAGAAAACGAGACAAAAAAGGACAAGAGGCAAGTGTGACTATGCTCTCCCAAAATGCCTCGCAGAGGCTGCTCCTTCAGGACCTGGATAAACTCTCTCAACTCATAGCTATGAATTAAATTCCAAGAATCTGAAACAGCATACATGGAAGATGCAAACTATCCCTTGAACTTTCATTCAGCATTCTTTGCAAGTTACACTGGTATTTTTGACTTTGAGCGTACTTTGTAGACTGAGTTTTCCCATTAATAGGACAACTCTGCTACTGAGGCATCCTGGCCGTGGTAATTTCAAAAGATTTAACAGTTTCCCTTGGTTGTTCACCTGGGACACACTGCTGTCTCAAGACAGGGATAAAGCAAAGCATTTCAACACAGAGGTTAAGAGATCTCAGAGGTGAGGCTTCCCGTATTTGGGGATTCTTGGCATTCTTGCACTTTGCAGCAACAGGAGGAAGAATTAATCACTCACTGTACCCTGTCACTGCTCAAGAAGAAAACCCATCAAGTTAGTATTACAAAATAACTCATTTTATCTCCTTGGATGTTTAAAGTGTTATGAAAACAAACTTAAGATTCATCTTGCTCTTTCATATGGAAATTTGGAGACTACAGCACGTATCAGTTAAAAGCTTCTGAAGCTGTGCACATAGAAATGAAATAATGATTTACATGTTTGCTTACAATGGAAACAAAGTAAATTGAATACATTCAATTTCAAATTTACGAATTGAACACATTACTGAAGATATTTGCAGTATTTCACAATTAAGTCCCCATAACCTGTCATAATCATCACATCTATTATGACAAGAAAAGGGAAGTTTCTAGTAAAGGAACTAAATTATTCCAGTTTTCTACAATCACATGACATGACATCTGTTTTGATAACAAGTTGAAGATGCCAGACTACTCTAAATCTGTAATACCAGGTTTTGGGCAAACTCTTAAGGTGAGAGAAAGCTTCAATTCATATAAAGAATAGCACAGAGACAGGGAAGTACTGAAGCTTTTAAGACTATGAATCTGCATATCAGGTATGATACATTCTAAGAGTAAACACAGCATGTATCTTCCTCAAAGTTGCCAAAGTAATGTTTCTTCTGTTTCTAGCCAAGTTACAATATGATGAGGGAGGCTTCAGCTACCTTGGTCTACTACCCTTCTAATTTTGCCACATAGGGGAAGTTACCAAAATTAAAATAAGTGCAAAAATCTTAATAAAGCAGTGGAGAAATGTTTATGAACAGTCACTAAACAAGTGTGTGCTTTCTGGACTAAGAACTGCTATGGACAGTTCAGGCTCTGAAGCACTATCTAGCTGCAGGTTTTAGAGGCCAGAGGAAAGCACAGAAGGAAACAATACACACCTGGGCTGTTCTCACCCATCCCCATGCTGAGACACAGCAGTGGAACACAGCACAGGGGCCTGCCTCACTTGGCAGAATTCTGAATTTCCTCTGGTTTACATGCAGAAACATACTTCAAGTGTTCTGCGTATTTTTAGACGTGATTGGTCTCAAATTTTCAGAAACAGTCAATTACTCTAACTGTAAACAGATTGTTCCCAGATTGTTGCAAATTTAGTCTCATTAGGCCCTGTCTCCACCACACAGAGGTGTCTCTTCACTCTGTTTCTTTATCCAAAAGAGCTTTAATGTAGCCAAAGGCTTATGTCAAAATGTTAAGAGAGTTAGTCCAAATAAGATCATTAGACTGGTTCCAAAATGTAGTTATTAATTTCAGTAACATCTTCTTAGTCCTAGTCCAGAGCTCAATGTATAAATAGCACCTGAATTTGAATACTTGGCTGTTCCTATCCCAAACTGAAGCTTGAAATACGGGGTTCACCTCCTACAGATTTACTGTAAGGACTGATTGCAGCAGAAGGGAAGGATGAACAGAAATAGTACTTCATCCAACCACTCACACCATTTATGGTGCTCCCGCCTACAAGACTCACGGCACTCTGAAGACACAGCATGAGATCATTTGTGATCTGATCCCAGCATCTATTTTGTGTCTCTGCTTATCAAAGTCACCGTACAATAGCTGTTAATATTGCTTGTAGAGCAACATTTGATTGTTACCACCCTGAATTCCTCCTCCATAGATAATGACACATTATGTCGGGAATCTCCTGCAAAGCTTTGCAAAGTAACCCATTCCTGGCAGGAAATATACTACAATATAAAACAGGAGTCACCCTGGTAGCCCCCAAGCAGCACACATTCCAGATTCTCCAGTCATTTACTTTTGTCTGTCAGATACTGCCACAAGGCAGGTCAAGCAGAACACAGTCAGGAGGTTCTGTCAGGTTGAGCTGTGATGTCTTGCTATGGGGGAAAAATTATTCTTCCTTAGAGGGAGATGCAACCACCTCCAAAGCTTACCACACAGGTTCACAGCTGATGGAAGGTGCATACCTGTAGTCTATTTCTCAAATGGATAGTAGCTTTGTCTCTTTTAAAAACATGCATATTCCTTCTAGAGAGGAACTGCACTTAAAAGAGCAAAGCAGTACTAGTAGCACAAACACTGTTCTGTGAAGGTGGTACAACTTTGGATAATCAACTGACTTTGCAGTGAAACCCAGGAACATTCCAACAGTCCCTTTTCCACAGGTGCAGCTGTGTTCTGTGCAGCTCAGAACAATGGCCAACACTCCCAGGTATATGGATTTCATCCTATGTGTTGGAAGCCAGCCTTGCAAGAGATTTTTGGAAACCTAACACAGACCAGCATAATGAGGCTTGAGTCTTTGATGCACCCAAGAGGCAACAAAGCCAACTCTGCTCCAGGATATGCCAAGCTCTGCCCATGCCATGGTGACACTGTGCTGAGCAGTTCAGTAGATAACACTTTGCCCCATCGTAAAGTATTTTCAATTCCTTACTCATTAGTTATTAGTAATTACAAGACTACTTCTGCTTCTCCAAATATGATGATTCAATATCTGACTTCATTAATAAAATACCTTTTTACCAAGCAGTAAGAAAAATGAATTCAACATCACCTTGGAGCTTGAAGTGGGAGAAGGCAGGTTTGAGCTGCAAGAAAGTACAGGAAGCAGATTAGCCACATCAAGGCAGGAAAGAAGCAGAAGGCAAGACTTACTGAGGCTCTCATATTACAAAAGTCTAGTTATTAACAGGTACAGAGCACTACTCTAGTTTCTGGCTCCAGCTGTGCCCACCATAGTTTAAAACAGTGAGCACATAGAAGTTTCCCTGCACTCCAACAATTCTTCCACCCCTCCCAAATGGCAAGATGACTCATGGCTTATATTGTTTACTCTGTGTGTCTTTAACAACTAAGGCAGAAGTTCCTGCCCTCTGTTTCATCCAGATATGTCTACCTATTTCATGGGTATCCCTTTCAGTTTATCCTGAAGCAACTGAGAATAATCTGACATCTACTCAGATGTGAACCATTAATGAAGATCACTGATTTTGAGAAAGAACTTGGAACTTCAATTCTAAGTTGCTCAAATCTTCAGCAGCACACCAGGGCTTTCAGTGAATTATTGTGGAAAGACCACCTTTGTTAAACACCAGAAAATCAGCTGGTCACCGTTGTTCAATACAAGTAAAAGCCCCAAATTGTTACAGTCAAACTGGTACAACGGGTTTACAACAATGTGTATATAATGTGTGACTGAACTTCATAGCTAGCACGTTCTGAACACTGACAACTCACATGGATAACCAAAAAGGCCAACCTGTCCCTCCTTTAATTACGAAAACCTAAGAACACAAAAGGTGCCTATTTGTAAAGATGATTTTGACCATCAGCAATACTAAAGTGAAACTGTGTTATCATTTATACTCTTGAATAAACACCATTCAACTCAAGAGGCCTGTTGGATACTTCTCTCTCAAGTATAGGAGACAGAGAATTAAACAGAACAGAAGGAGGCAAAACAGAGACCAAATAATGAGATCACAGGAAAAAACTATCACACAATCAGCATAAGGTCACTGAATTATTGACCCAAAACACCTTTTAACAATGGAGTTGAAATTAAAGTTCCTTTTCCTGCATCTCTTTCAGAAAGTATGCAACAGCTATAACAGGCACGGCAGTGGAATGCCACGGAATCATTCTTTAAACTGAAACAAGCAGAATTGTTACAATAGTAGCTCTCCCACCACTTCTGAGGTGTACCTGCTCAGCCTAAATGAGCCTATGTGTGTCTTGTCAGCGCAGACTTGCCTTACCACACAAACACTTGTGCCTACAGAATTGTGCATTAAATGATCTTATATGCTGATCCTTGCGGATTACTGAAAATAATTAGGAAAGAGAAGTTTCTCTTCCACATAACAGATCAGACCTACTAGTGTAAGTCAGCATCACACTGGAATGCTTGATGACTTATGTTTTACTGACTTCTGAGGTCACAACATTGATACAAGGGACAAAGGAATGTCATACTCCAACTGATCACTGCAGAAGCCACGCCACAAGGAGTTTCGGCACTGTCGGTTTCATGGTTTCACGGCCACTATTACAAGTGTGCATTTTCTAGTAAAGGGCCTCGGTATCCGACAACAGTCCATGCCGAGAAGAATAACTTCCATGTCTTATGTGTTTAGCTTAAATAACTAGCTCTGAAATTGCAACCTACGGCTATACAGGTTTACACTACCTGCTGCCCAAAGCAAACCCTAATTTACTGTCATCTAGATTATGCATGGGTGGAGTGGCGGACAAAAGCTGTAAATTACCGTCCTTTATCATGCTGGAAGAGGAATGTGCTATCGACTATCACTCAACAAGGAATCAAAGGATGTCAAAAGTCCACACGTGATGAGTAAACCCACTTGGCAGAGGAAGCGCCGACAGCCGAAAGCGCTCGGGACCCTTCGCCTACAGCCCGGGGCGTGTCTGTACCACACGGCCCCTGGCGCTGGAACAGCGGCCCGGGGAAGGGAAACGCCAGGCCCGAGGCCGCCCCCATCAAGGAGCGGCCCCAAGCCGCCGGACGCGGCTGCCGGGCGCGCAGCAGCCCCGGCCGGGCCGCG
>VZSE01004322.1:1322930-1429213 GCA_013398275.1 Promerops cafer | reverse complement strand
AAATATTAAGTATACTATTTTAGATATTAATTATCTATTTAATACCATAAAAAATAACAATTTATAAGTCCAGGTATCATTTCTCTTAAGAATTCAAGTGCTTTCCTTGTTTGGTATCATTCAACTTTTATTCCTGAAAGAAAGGAAAATCTGGATTGGGTTTATCATGAATGAGAGAATATTGTCCTCCATGAGTTGATTAGGAGTTCAGATTGATGTAAAGGACATTATTTTTCAGGGAAATGGTCAATTTCTTANATTAAGTATACTATTTTAGATATTAATTATCTATTTAATACCATAAAAAATAACAATTTATAAGTCCAGGTATCATTTCTCTTAAGAATTCAAGTGCTTTCCTTGTTTGGTATCATTCAACTTTCATTCCTGAAAGAAAGGAAAATCTGGATTGGGCTTACTATGAATGAGAGAGTAATATTGTCCTCCATGAGTTGATTAGGAGTTCAGATTGATGTAAAGGACATTATTTTTCAGGGAAATGGTCAATTTCTTAAAAATCTTGGAGATGATATTTAGTTTTATAACTCAGTAGAGACATTCTCCGTTAAAATAAGCATCATTTTATAAAATATTTGAAGGTGAAGTGGAGAGGGGTTTAATAATGCACTGACAAGCATATAAAATTCAGTCCTGACAAATTCTAAAATACTTAAGGGCTTGAATCTCCCACTCAAGTGAAATTCCATGTTGCAGAAAAAAGCTGGGAAGTCCTGTTGGACAAGATGAATTTGAGCCAGCAATGTGCTTTTGTGGCAAAGGGCAACTGCATCCCAGAGGTGTGCTTGGGAAGACCATTACCACCAGGTAGAGGGATGTGATTCTTCCCTTCCACTTAACATTGATGAGGCACATCTGGAGGCCCCTTCTGGGTTCCACATGAATTCACCAGAAGAGCGAGGAAGATGTTTAAGGGATAGGAGCATCTGTCATACGGAGAGAGGCTGCCAGGGATGAGACTGTTCAGCCTGGAGAAGAGAAGGCTCCAGGGGAAACATAATCATATCTGACAGGTGGCAGTGAAGAAGACAAGGGACAGTGTCTTCTCAGTGGTACTCAGCAAAAGAGCAAGAAGTAACAGAAAAACCAGAATACAACAAATTTCCTTTATATATTAAGAAAAACACTTTTTCCTAATGAATTTTGGATTCTTACTACCATGTTTTCAGATGTGTAACGGGAGAGATGGGATATTTTCCCCTTCCTCTGTGGTGTAGAGAGCTCATTGTTTACAAACCTCAGAATTTTAAACACTTTAAAGCTGTTGAAGACACAATTTTTCAATTTGTAGGATACATCTCTAACCATCAGACTAATACAAAGAGTCTTCTATGAATTTGGAATAGAAACTTGTCAAAAAATAAAAAAGGCCTTCAGTGTGACATAGACAATTTTTGTCTCAGCCACAATGAAGTCTTTAACAGCAGTCATTTAGGATCATAAATATTTTTGCTTACTAAAATAAAGTGCCCAGAGGTTTTCAGGAACAAAAAGTGTAGGGTTTTTTACTGAATCAACACTGAATTCTTGAACATTGAGTCAAAATTTGAGAGATTTTTTACTTTAGTCCAACTACTTGGTCTAATAATTTTTATATATTTTTGTTTTTTCTCTTCCAGAAATGTTTTCTCTTCAGACTGTTTTTTAAGCTGGTTTAAAACTAGGGTCTTTAGTACACATCCCAACTACTTTATACCATCTTGCCGTTTGATTTGTCAAATTTCATGCCTGTTCTGTTCTTGTATTTGTTGTTTTGGCAACTATTTTCCACAATGTACATAGCAGCTAAATTTACGTTTGAAACATTCAACTTAATTTTAGTTTGATTTGGCTTTCATCCAGCTACAGTTGTCAGGGATAATACAAATCCCAACACAGTAATGCTAAAGGATTTAGATTTGTCCCACAAATATTCTATAGTCTTAAGTGGATTTGTTTCATTTATCCTCTCTACTTCTTCTTTCTCAGCTTTGGATCAGACTTGGAGAATGGAGAAAAATATATTGGATATATATATGAGTAACTGTGGTCCCTGAACCTCAACAACCTCATTTTGCTAGCAGTTGCTCATCAGTTTTTTTTATATGAGCTTGATTGACTATTAAAGAGGATCTTGCACCTGGTTCAAGTCTTTCTCACTAAAACAGGACTGTGAACAGCACTCAGTCTCTGCAAGACACAAAACACCAGAATTCTGTTTACGTAGATGGTTTTTCGTGCTGTTATTTGCAATTAGGTCTTAAAGGTTTTAATGAAATTGTTCATCTATTTAATGTAGTTTCTACCTTGTCAAATTACTGGTAAAATTCAGAGGCTTTTACGTTTCAATCTAAAAGGGTAATAGGAGTTACTAGTAGAATGGTACTGGCACACTTGATATTGAAAATCAGATAGGAGTTAAAGGTTTCAAAGAGAAAAAAAAAATAGAAACACATTTTAATATATGAAACCACTGTACCCAGTTTTTTAAAATATAAACCATTTTTATTTCAAACTATTTTTGATTTTGCTACATGTCAAATTTTTAATGAACTCTTCTAAATTTTCCAAATTGCTGGCAACTGAATGATTTGCTTCTCACATCTGTAAGCAAATTCTTGTCCCATTTTGCAATCAAAAATGTATGTGATGAAATTCTCTATATAATGAAAAGAAATTGTCTTTACTATAGATGCTAGTCATTGTCTGAAAAGCTAATCGTGAGTTTATATATTGCATTCCCATCTTTTCTATGCTTAAAAAAATGCACATTATAAATTAGTTAATTATTCTGATAATTTATTGCTGTACACTTTGCATTGCAATTTGCATTCTGCAGAAAATGTATTTTATTTTTGTTTAATTCCTGGCATGCAACTTGTTTGTGTGTCATTCCAGGCATTCAGCTTGTTTCTGTGTCTAATTCTTTCCAATATACTTAGAGACAAATACTGAAAAAGTCTTGTCTGCCTGCATTTGCTTTTTATTTTTAATTCCATGTCTTATAATGAAGTTACTGCATACCTGAGAACATCATCAACTGTCCCCACTGCTAAGTAAAAAAGATGTTAGATGTGTCTAACATCTAGAGAATTCAACAGTCGCATTTTATTTAGAAGGAGAAAAAATTGCCAATGTAGTAAATTTAATGCACACAAAATCATCTAAGTGAGTTCTTCATTTCAGGTGAGAATTATTTTTGATCATCTGAAGATGCCCTTAATTTATAATATTCTATTTGATATTTTTAGACACACATTAAATGCTGTAGAAAATATTTATCAACATAGTAACATCTAATTTCTAATGAACTACTAATTCCTGATTTTTTTAAAATACATTTCCATTTGCAGTGGAGGTGTCTTCTCTTGTTCCTAGTGGAATATTCTGACAATTTCAAATTATCCTTTACTTGACAAATATAATTTCAAATATGTTTCAAGTATTCTACCAGGCCTTTTTCCAAATTACTGATATAAATGCTCTCCTGGCATTTGTGGTGTGAGTTTTTGACCGTATTTTGATATCTATTGTGCATATTACATCCAGAAATTGAGGTATATAACATTTATTCTTTAAACTCAATAGTCTGACATGTTTCACCATACTATATTTCCCAAGGAAGTGCTTTTTTCAAAAAAAGCCTATGAAAATTCCGTGTTAGCAGTTAGCACAAGGAATGCCTGAAGTTTTTATTAGAGAGATTTACGCATCCCAGAAACTTCTGACAGCAAAATCCTTAGTAGGCCTGATGCCTGAAATATCTCAAGGGCGAATCAAAATCAACTTGTGTTTTTGGGTTCAGTTTTTTTGTATGTTTATAGGGTCACACAAACATAGAATGCTTTGGGTTGGAAGGGACCTTAAAGGTCCTCTAGTTCCAACCCTCCTGGTGTGGGCAAGGACACCTTCCACTCCATCAGATTGCTATGGGTTTTTCAACTGGTTTTGAACACTTCCAGGGGTGATGCATCCATAGCTTCTCTGGGAGCACTTTCCAGTGTCTCACCACCCTTACTGTAAAGAATTTCTTCCTAATATCTAATCCAAAATGACTCTTTTTCAGTTTAAAGCCATTACCCCTTGTCCTATCATTAAATGCCCTTATAAAAAGTCCCTCTCCAGCTCTCTTTCAGGTGCCCTTTAGGCACTGGAAGGCTGCCATAAGGCCTCCCTGGAGCCTCCTCTTCTCCAGGCTGAGCAGCCCCAACTCTCAGCCTGTCATCATAGGAGAGGTGCTTCATCCCTCCCATCATCTTGGTGGCTTCCTCTGGACTCACTCCAACAGGTCCATATCCTTCCTGTGCTGGGACCCCAGAGCTGGATGCAGCACTGCAGGTGGGGAGCAGAGGGTCAGAATCCCCTCCCTGGCCCTGCTGCCCACACTGCTTTGGATGCAGCCCAAGACACGATTGGCTTTCTGGGCTGGAAGTGCACATTGCCAGGTCATGTCATTATCTAAGTGTCTCTTACAATAAGAAGTGGATCCGTCCCTCCGCAGATCTAGCAGATTATCTATGAATTATTCAGTATCAAAATACATGTGACAATTGTCTTCTGTTATGAGATATACATAATTCATAAGACATCTGTTCTGTGTTTTCACATTTAAGAGGTACAAAGTGCAAAACAGCAAATGGTGTGAAATGGATACATGGGAATGTTTTATTTCATATCACTTTTTCTCTCAGGCTGTTCAATAAGGGTTAAGGAAAAAGCCATGTACCAATTTATTCTATATGTGTATTTCTTCATTGTTTTGATACAAAAATTAATTTCCAGTAATTCTCTTTTTGATCATAATCTCAACAGAATTAATCAAGAATAGATACCATGGGTCCATTCAGCAGAAAATAAAATGCAAAATATCTGTCAACCATGCTAGATATAAATCCCTTATACATATAAATTAAGTAGTTTTTCTTACATGTGGGTTTGCAAGCATATATAATGCAGGTGTATATATGTTTGTGTATGTGTATATATATGTATAGATATTTTGATATTGCAATGAAAGTAAGGAGAAATTCCACTGAACATTCTTTTTTTTGTCTTTTTTTTTTTTTTGTGAACTAGTGCTTAGAAGTACCATACCTACAAGCCTTCAGAACCAAACAAAATCACTTGGCATTCAGAACTTTCTAGTTCAGGGTGTGATTAAATTGTGCAATAAACAAAAAGAACATTAAATGGTCTGCGATCTCCTATTATTCAATAAAAAATATTCACATGCCAGGAAAGCTCATTTTTCAAATACTGCCTCTGTCTTGAAAAGGATACTGAATTGAAATCTCATTACAGTGGACCGTAAGTCTATCCAGTTGTAGCACTTTGATTCCATGATTTCAGAGCATTTCATCTAACTTTGCTTCTCAAACTTAAATGGCCTTCTAGAAAAAAAAAAAAAAATCAACTTATGAAAAAAATTTATTGAAGAAAACTTTGTACTTAAACACAGAAGAAAATAACAAAAATTTTGAGGATTTTGGTGGAATTAAAAAGGACCTAGAAAAAGATTTATATCATCTCCAAAAAGAAAGCCTATCTCAATTAATCATAAATTTTTATCCAAAAAAAATGCATATTTTCTAAGACAAATTTTTTTGAAATTTATTACTTACTCCTAGAACTCGGTCTTAAAATGCAGGATACTGAGAACATGAAAACAAACACAAAATTAGTCAAAGGTATATTTCTTGATATAAAACTAATACTTATCATTATACATAACTAAGAAAATTAATCTCAGTGCATATGAAAATATATTTTGCTGTCTTCTGGATTTAGACTGAACTTATAAAGTATTCTGAAAGGTTTGAAAGATACTTATGACCATTAGCTGTTCCAGCAACACGAAGTAATGAAGGCTGGAGATGAAAATCTTACTGCCATCCTGGAAACAGACACCGTCTTTGAATTTCCTCAGTCACATTATTTGTCATTCTTATTCTTGCTGCAGGTCAGTGGGCAACCTGTGTAGCCAACTTACAGTCTTGTCCTCAAAAGAGCTGTTAGACTCAAGCAATTTAAGATGGGCAGCTTAACACTTCCTATCAAGTTAAACACCTAGAGATTCAGAGAAGCTTCAGAAAATAAGTGTAGAAGTTTCTCCCATTACAATTTAGAGTTCTGAGCACTTTTAAGCTAAGGTTCAAGTCTTCCTTGGACTATGGGATGGAAAAAATTAGAGGTGGTAAAAGAAGATCTTGTTTTTCAAGAACCTGAACTAATGTTCCATAAATGCACAGGACCATGCAGATAAGAAAAGTGAGTCCATGATCTTAACATGGAAAAGGAAATCTGAAGTACTTCGGCCAATGGACAGGACGCCTTTCATGTTCTTAGTCAAATCTAATGCTAAAATAGACCTGCTGTTAAATGCTAGAAGCAAGATCCTAATAAGTCTCCAGTATCGGCCTGGCAATGCAGACTCTTGGCTGACCTCAGGTGCCACCCCTTGGCCGCCCTTGCTCCCTGCTGGGGGTAGGGAATTGCATCCCAGCCTGTGAGATTCCTTCTGTGCTGAATGTGCGACTCGGCAGCCGCCGGCCGATCCCCGTGGCGCCAGACAGAAAGTCTCATGGAGTTAGGATCATGGATGGCAGAGACCTATGTGCCACTCTGGTGTGCAGAGCAGATCATGTCTTTGAGCAAGAAAGGTCAGAGACCTGACTCTAAGGTTCCTACATTGCAAACCAGTGTCCACTGCAATGCTTTCTTCAGAACAAGTATTCTAATCTCTTTCACTGATGTGTAGAGAACACTTAGAACTATTCAAGTAGTAATAACAGAAGCAATTTCTTGGGTAGTTATATTTGGCATAAGAAAAACAAGTTTTGACTCAATATCTCCCATATTCTGAAAGCCTTAAACGTCCAAAGGAAGCCAAAGTGTCTTTAGAAATAAATCCATGAAACTAAGTTTAAATAGGTCTTTTCTTTTGTGGGAAGTATGTGGTGCTCAAAGCAGGCCCACTTCTGGTTCTGTCAGGCATTATTTTGATTATGAATGCCAACAGGAATGAGGAACACGAAGATAAAAGAAGTTTCCAAGAAGAGGGAAGTTAACTTAGGACCTACCACAAGGTGATCCATGTAACCAGAGTAAGATTTAATTAGACTGAGATAATAAGTGGCAGAAGAATGAAAAAAAACAAGTGAAACTGAATGCAATCAAAGCTTTCTAAAAGGAGTTTGAAACAGTTAAAGAAGGAAAATTCGAATTGTGTTGGGATAGTTCCAGGAGCAGTGAGATCCTGCCATAGAAATAAGACCCAGATGACCTTTCTTGTGAAGTCATTAAATTTCAATAAGAAGTCTGTTACCTTGCATTAGATTATTCATACAGCAGCAACAATCAGAATTATTGAACTTCAATATGAAAAATCTGTTCTTTTTGAAGTACTCAAGAAAATTCTTTCACCAATTAAATTCATTGCAGTACTACAATCCTGGTAAGGTCATCACCCCCAAAAACCTAAAGTCTTTAATGAGAATTCTGAACACACATTTGCTCTAGAATAATTTAATGTTTTACAACTACACCTACAGTGGGTTCTTTAAAATTTAGCAATCTTAGCACTATTGTGTAAATTCTTATCTTTTAATATTTTGCTGAATTATTTAAGATTAATTTACAAATAGAACCTCTTTCTGAATAACCAAGAAAGCAATAAATAAGAGCTTAGCAATTTATTTATTTTAAAAGCTTTGCTTTTTTCCAAAAGTCTTTCTAAGACCAGTAAGTTCTCTGTACAAATGAGGAAGTTTAAGATGCAAAATTATGTTAAATTCAGTTACACCAGGAGTTAGAAGGATCTGAGAGAAAACAGTCTGACAAATACGAGAAAAAAGCAGAAGAAAACCAAACTAATCACTGTGTTTCTAGGAGGCTTAAACAGAATTACAAAAGCTAGAAAATTTAAATAAAGGAATTGACAGCTGGTAGCTTTTTTTAACTACTCACTGCACCACTGTATTGACATCACCTATTGTTAAATGATCAATGGTATATTATTACAGATCTACTCATCAATTGAGTCTACATGGAACGTTTAGCAATAGACAGGCTGTTAATTTAAAAATCTCCCAGAATCCTGGGGGGTTTCTTATCATAGCATAGCAACGAGTTATCCAGCATTGCCTTCATGCTACACTGATAGTTCTTTCATTTATACTTATAAATAAAGTGTGTTTCTTTGATCATTGAAAACTGTTGAGTATTTTAAGATTTGTGACAAGTTCTGAATACCTAACAGCCTCTCCACGTTTTCTGATTTTGTTGCTGTCACTGCTGCTACACACATGCTACATTAATTGCATACCTTCCTCAACTGATCAGAGGACGCCTTTTGAAATTCACTTGCTTTGTAATAGCAATCATTTGAAATGTAGAAATCATATTTAAAAGGAAGTGCAATAACACAAATGTTTATGAAAATTTGAATATATTGCACCCAGCTGAGATTACATTCAGATACATTGGCTCCAGTTGTAAAGACAGCAAAGATGAGACAGAAGAGCAAAACAATGTCTGAAGTCATTATCACTCGCTCTTGTCCCCTGACCTGGCTTAGAGCCACTCTAGCTCAGTGAGCAAGTCTTTACTCCATGTCTCCATTCTCCTTTTCCTTTATATCAAATGAAAGGAGATAAGGAGAATAGAACTAGCAACTGAGCTTTAGTGGTAAGGAAGGAAGGAAGCAATAGGAAGGAGCTTATGCTGGAAGTTTATTTCTGAGAGAGCAAAATAATGCCAGAGAAAAGGAATGAGAATATGCCTTGAAAAAAGTAGCCCTTTTTTTTTGCATAGCCCATGGAAAAAAGCACACAAAAATATCTCTAACACAGAGATAATTAGCTCACTATGTACAAATAAAAATGTGTCATTTCTGCAAGCCCATAAACCTTCCTGATCTTTAAAAATAAAATCATGTTTTGGATTACTACTTTACAGAATATGGAAAGGAGATAGTATCCCATTTCCCACATCCAGATGTCTCCTCAATTTGTAAAGGATGCCATGTGCTTCTTCACCTTTCAGAATGCCTTACAGGTGGAGGTTATGGGGGATGCAAGAATAGATATTATTTATGCCATTGCTTCTTTTAAGGGCTAGGAAAAGCAAACATTGCCTCCTTCCAAAACAAAATAAAAACTAAAATACTCATTATTTAACTTTTCAGCAAGCATTTTATGAGATAAATGTTAGACCATAAATTTCAGGTCTAATTTCACCTCCTTTCTTCTCCCCATTATAATAAAAGTGAGTGTAACAAGGGTGGGAGTAGGGGAAACAATGTCATTAAGGCCTATTCAGTTTAGTATTTGCTTTGGGTCAGCTAAGAGCTATTATGGTTACTAAATCTTGTTAGATCAGTGAAGAGTTCAGCGTGTGTAGCTGCTTTTAATTTGCACTGTTTGGTTTTCAGCCATAGAACTGCACTGCTGCAGTTGTAGAACTGCAATAAGATGTACTTTCCCCACATCTTTAACCTGGAGATGAAGACACTCATTTGTAATTACTATCTACTTTCAGTAGAATTTTTCAATAGTATATTTTCAGGTTTTTCACAACAAGCCTGGTGCCCTTCTCCTTCACCACTTTAACAACACTGATTTGAATACCTCTCCTTAAATGCTTTCTACATATAATGTAACACTTTCATAGACCTTGAGAATAAGGACTGACAGAAGGACACAATAAAATGAAAGTCTAACAAAAACCTGACCTTGATAAGCTCTCACTATCATATTTTCATCTTTGGGATGAGCAGACTAATACCAGGTGCAGTATATAGCTCTGCATTCCAGACTTTAGTCTAAACTACCCCATAGAGAAATTAATGTATATTTCAATAGTCCATCAATTTCACTCTAATGGGAGTTTTGTCTTGAACTGGGTGAGGCAAACCCAGCACTAGCTACAAACATCAATGAGCAAGGGAAAAAATGCCAAATAAACACAGCTTCAAATGAAAAATATGATGAGTTTTTAATAAGCTTACACAGATTCCAAATTGCAGTTTATTTTGACAAAGGTGAAAATAATTACCTGCTTAATTGTCTTCACATGAAACAGCCTTTGCAAGGTGTTCTGACAATATTGTGAACAGCCTTGTATGAGTATTTAGAAAGACATATTTAAATATTTATTTATTGGATTGCAACACTATCATCTGTAAATTTAATGTCATAAAATGATAAAACATAAGAAACATATTTATTAGTATAATAGCACAGCAGAAAGTAATAACTTTTCCACCATCCTCCAGTAAATAATGTTCAATCCATCTGCAAGAAGCAAAGCTACATTTCTTCCTTTTTAATGCTATCACAACTAACTTGAAAGGGGGGGGAAATGCTAATCAATGATCATCTGATCTGCAAATCAGGCTCTGCCAAAAGACATTTTTTCACTAGTGACTAAAATAAACTATGAAAGAATCTTCTATTTTAATTCTTGTTCTGCCCCTGGATTATGCTGTCACCTCTTTTGACCTCTTTTGTCACCTCTGAAAAAAGACTGAATTACTATAAAGCAGGTCTAAATTATCCCTTAGGTATCTTTGAATAAAAAACCAAACGAGTACCCAAAATGCTGTTCTCAAAACAAAGATGGTCTCAAAACTTAACACAAAGATCATGTTGAGGTATGAAATGGAGTGACAGGGGTAGAAAGAATAATTAAAAAGAAGTCTGAATACCAACTTTGTATTTTTTTTCTAGTAGAATTACAATTTTTGATGCCAGAAGCAAGGCATAAATAAAATATTAAGTCATTTGTCATTTGTATAGCAAAATAGTGCAGGCCATTCCATTTAGAGATAGGTTTACACAGCAGTCAAAAGCACAGGCTTGACCAGTAATTGTTTATGAGTTCTTATGGTTGTTTCCATCTGGGGACAATCTTACAAATCACGAAAAGTGGAATTGTTAAATTCATCATCAAATTAAAAGGCCTTTCAAAATTTGTATTACTCTCAAGTTATGGACATTAGCAAAAGATGTTTTTAAGCTTGCCTTATATTATTTTTTCTCCAATTATTAGTCTACGAGCAAAGAACCACAATTCACTTTTTTACCATCCAGTATGGATATGCTGCAAGAAAGATAGAAGCTGCAATAAGCATATAAATTATGGAAAGCTTCAGAGTCCAAGTGTGCACACACAGGAGACTGATTCTGTGCCATATATTAAGAAAAAGCCCCACTTTTGTTAGCTTCTGATTTTTTTGTGTAAGAATGAAAGGAACATCATAAATTCACTCCCACAATAATATTTCATCAAACAGTCTTTCCTCACCTTTCTCATGCCCTATCCCACTGTAAAAAGAACATAGTAACAGAAAAGAAATGCAAAAAAATTAGTGCAGAGTACATGGCCTGATCCATTATACTTAATAGAACATTCTTAGTTTTAAAACAAAAAAAAAAAAAAAAAAAGAGGCAAGTGTCTATAAAAATCTAGTTCAGTGAAAATTACGTACACAGTGGTTGTGGATTTGGCTGCTCTAATTTATAGTACTTCAGTGAAGTTTCAGAAAATATTGTTGCCTTCCTCTCTTTCTCATTTGTATTTACAAAAAAAAGATACTGTAAAAGATTCTTGCTGTAGAGTCAGGACAACAGAAGGACAAAGAGGTGGAATTCAGAAGTTGTCTACAAGCAATGTCTGAGAAATACAGCACATAACAAATGGCAAGTCAACTTGACACAGCTCCAATTGTGCAGGGAAGATCAGGAACAACCTGGTTTTTTTTTTGAATTTTAACACTTCTGTAATATATTATTCCTGTTATAAAATTTTCCAATGGCAAAGGAAGCAGTGATAACAATGGCAATTTTTTATTCCAGGTGAGCTGGAGAAACTGCCTTTTTGTAGACTAATTTTTTCTACAAGACCTCTTTAATGAAAAGGCTTTGCTTTAAAACGCTGACATTTTTAACTAAAGCCTATTGTGATCAAATGTCAGAAAGAGTTGAAATTCAAAAGAGTCATTGCAGTAAGATTGTTACCAACTGATTCACAGGCATCTACTTGTAGCCTAGTTATTAGTCCATTCTTTTGTACTCTTATTTATCAAGTCAGAGAAATATATTCCAATTCAAATTCAAATGTCAAGCTTACTGCATTAAACAAGTATTCCACACAAGAAAAGTATGGATTAAATATTAGGAAAGAAATTCATTCATGAAGAGGAAGGGGAATGAAAAAGAGGTAAAATTTCAGTAGCCTTGCTGAAGGATGATGTAGTTGTATATAATGTGTCCAAGTGCCAAAATAGTCTATAGGAATGTTATTGTGTAAAATAAAAGCTGAAGTTGATGGATGTGATATAAAAAGTTGGGTTTTTTTAGTAACTGCTTTTAAAATTCTTTTCCAAAGAAATCTGTACCATTGAAGTTATTTTGAGCACATCTGACTGCAGTGATGGTCTCATCACCTCAAGAGCTCACCACTTTTCTGAGTAAAATTATTTCAAATATACAAAGTGGAAAGATCTTTCATTTGGAATTTACTTTAAGTGATCTCTGAAACCTACACAGGTTGTGAAAGAAGGCACAATAAAATCTCTAGTAAACACCATCTCAGAAGACAAATTTTCTTAGTAGCTGTTTGCAAAGTCCCCAGGGTTTCTACTACAACATTGTCTGACCTTTAGCTAAAGGCCCCTTCTACTGATTGATTTCTTTGGCTGGTCGTGTCCCTGGGTGGTTTCCCTAGATGCATGGGCTTTATTTTGCAGCAGTTGTGGATGATGGAAATGAGTAGAGTTGAAAGCAAAGATACTGAGCTGTGTATCCTCATTGGAAGTAATTAAAACTTATCTACAATTCTTTCACTTTCTTCTATCACATTTTACAGACCATTGAAGAACATTTCAGTCAAACAGGTTTTTTAACTGTTTTTTTTTTAATCGCAATATAATTTTTTATTCTATACCTTTCTGAACTCTTGGGTCTGGACATAAATTATTTCAATATATGTTTTAGTTTTAAAAGTTAGACTTTTGATTTCTGGCCCATCACTGAGTCCTCTGATGACAGTACACTCAGGTCATACTTGAAAAAAGAGTAAGTGTCACTAGTGTTTCTGGCAGAACTACTAAGGATAATGTCTCTGCTCCACAGGGCTTGGGCTTCTGCTCCCAGTGTGACTGGAGAACATTCTGTGAAAGGCTGTTGAGCTTTGTGAGGGAAGCCAACTTCACAGCTACTGGTATACATCACGTGATCAAAATGCCAAATTCATCAAGACTCCTGACAATAGGCACAGAAGGAAAAGCTATACTGCAGAAAACACCAATGTGTTAGGCTCATGTGCAGGTGTACACATTTGCAAATGCACACAAAGCATATTGGAGTATTTGCATCAAAATCCTGCACATGATTCAGATGTTTGTATTAATATAAACATTAGAAGTACAAATAGAACTTGAGAATTCCTCTGAGATGCATCCCACATTTTTCTGAGTTGTTCTACAGATGGTTTTGTATTTTTGGGGTGGAACCCCAAATTATTTAATTTATGTTCGACACCACAGTGCCTCAAAGATGGCACATTTAACTTTCCCTTGCATCAGATACAGAAGGCAGATATTTTGCAGGATTACAGTGCAGTTCAAGTTCAAGTGTAGTTACTACACCTCAGAAGATTCTCAGGTAGGATTCTATATTTATGATATTTTAGTAGACATAGGATGACAGGGAGCAGCCAGTAATCTAGGGTAAGGTCTGAGAAATCACAAAAAGAATAGCAGTCAGAAGTTCCCACAAAAAAAAAAAAAAAGTTCTATGGAGATGTCCAAGAAGTTTTTCCTTATCATGGCACACCATATCATGACATTTGGGGTTGACAGGTCACAACAATCCTGTGGCAAGTAAATGTCTTTTTCTTGGCCTGTGATGAAGTGGAGAAAAACAAATTAAATTGTAATTAATTAGCGAAAGGCTGCATTAAAACATTTGTGAAGTTAAGACTATCCTCAAAGGTCTCATTAGGCTTTCTTTGAATGAGGACTGTGAAATCAGGAATATATTATTGACAGAAATAAGGAAAACACAACAGAAATGCAAAGACAATGTTATGAATAAAATAATTCTCTTCCTATATGTGGAATATTTCAAGAAAGATACTCCCTCAGGGATTTTTCTTAAATTACATATATATAACATACACACCCCCCTACAAATGTAGAGCTTATATGTTGTATTGTAAGATGAATATACATCTTCTTGCACCTGTGTATATTATGTACATGACTAGAAATAAGACAAGGGAACCTAATACAGTCCTGTGTCTGTCTCAGGTGCCCATGGGGCTCAAATGAATAAATTCATAACATTCTCAATAGTTCTGGATAAATAATTTAATCTTCAAAATTATTCTGCAAGTATTTCAAAAGCAGTTTCTCAATATAAGTGTTGTACTTCTGCTGTAACTGGAAAGAGAACAGAATCCACAGGCATCCTCATCACCACAACCCCCAGAATGCTGACACTTCTATTCTTTCATGCAGCACAAGATAAACTTTTGCAATGCATATGAAAATAAAATATAACAGAAAAAAGTTTGGGGGACCCAGCAGGTGTAAAAATATGCCAAGGTCTCTCCAGCCTTCCACCATTTTCTCTTCTTCTATCTGTAAAGCTTTCATTTGTCCTGTTTCTCTGTCTTGGCTTTTTAGTCTGGTTGCACATAGCCTGTCTGGTCCAATTCATTCTTGGTATTCACTGTTTTTTTCTTACTTCATTTCTTTCTTCAGAATTAATTGTTCGCTGTAGGTAGCAAGAGAGAGCAGCAAGCTCAGGAAGAAAAGAGTATCTCAAGCAACTCGGAGCAGGGAGTCAAGAGCTAGGTCTTCACACTTATGTAACCTTAAAAAATAGAGTATGTCTGAATACAGTTGGTGATGAGAAAGGATATACACAAACCAAGACAGGTCAGGAGTGCACATCCTTGCCATCTGAAAAGTCTCCTTCTGTAGTCCACTTTGACCACTCAGATAGGCGTTGCAAGGACTTTAGGCTTTCAGTTAAGTCAAAACGTAACATTCTCTTGGAAATTTCAAACTTATGGTATCCACTTTAAAAGTTTGGAACTTGAGCACAGAAAACAGAGTCTCACAATCTAATCTAGCAGGAAGCAGGAAAACTAAAAGTCTGCAATATAATGATGATATTAGGCTGGGTTGGTGAACTCTGGAGATGGCAACAAAAAACAGAGTAGATGAATATCGTATGAGGTTGTCCTTTTATTTACTTAATTCCAGACATCAGTGAATGAGAAACCCAAAATGAATTTTGAATTAGATAGGATTATCTCCTACTTATTGCAACAAAAAATAGTCATGCTCTTTTATAGCTCAGGTGATCAAAGAAAAACATGAGAAACAGCAGTAGTAGTAGAGCACATGCTTGTAGAAGAGTCACAGAACGCATACTATGATGACAAAAAAGGAAAAAATCCTAAAAGTATTATTCCTAGGTTAAATTAAAACCTCAAATATAACTCAGCAAAATCAGTTACACCAATTGTAAAAGAAAATGTGTATCATGAAAAATACTCATGAAGTTCTTGCTACCCCATCATTGAAGGATAGCTATTTCCTAAGAAAAAAGGAAATTGTCTAACCCAGAATGTGGAAGTGAGTCAAGCAGGAATTATGTTTAACAAGTTTGTATCGTCTTGTTTGTGATGATATCAAAATTGTGCTATATATTGTAGGAATTCTAAATCAAAATTAATCCTATTTAAAACATTGTTTTACACTCTTGATATTTGCCTTCTCCCACTTTTAAATTCAGCATTTTAAATTGTTTTTTATTGGGCAGCTAGCTCAATTCCACGATTTTTGAATAAAAATAAAAAATATTTATTGTAAAAGTGTCTATATATTGTAGTTACCTACAGTAGAATTAATCCAAGCTATGCCATATTGAATTGATTCACATCACCAAATTAAGAAGTCAGTAACTCTATCTGTGATTAAATTTAATTACAAAACCTAATCATCTTACCTGAAGAGTCAAAAAAAAAGGAAGGCCACACCTTCCATCTGTAGATTTTTAATTCTTTAATTGTAGGCTTTCTAATTTAATTATCAAACGGTACAAGGAAAAAACATACTTGATAACTTTGATAATTAACTCTTCATAATTTATTGCTACTAGGCAAAACTGTCACCACATTCAAAAACTTCATTTGTCATCATAGGACCAGTAAACAAACAGCACATTTAGAAAGTATTTGCTTCTCCAATCAAAAGCATCATATCATGGTCTATCGTCAGGATGTTCTCTTCAGCCTCTTGGTACATCTGGATTTTGACCTCACTGTTGAAAGGTGGTGGAATCTGACCACAAGAAGAGCCACCCAGCAGACTCTTCTTCAAGTAAATCCAGTTCAAGAATCTGGTTCTCATCTTCTACATTTGGTAGTCAGAGGCCCAGGATAAACCTGTAGCCCATCACTTCATTGAAGTTCTGGTGAAAAACTAATCATTGCAACCTGATGGTCTTCCTAGCCTACCTGCAGATCTGGAAATAATAAATAACTTTCACAACTGAAAAAGAAAGAATATTTAAATCACATGCACATGCAGGCACCTTTGTATGTCAAATAGGTCTTACAGAGTTCTCATATTTCCCAAAAGATGTTACTAAGTTCACCTCTCATGTTCCATAAACACTGGAGTGTGTGTGATAGCATTTACACACAGCAGGGATAAAATAAACAGAAGAATCCTATTTACTCCCACACAAAAGTAGGAAGACCACTTTGTGTATTGTGTCGTTCTCTAACATCAAAATGTGGTAAACACCTTTACCAATTGCTTCATCAAGGAAATCTGACCCTGACAGAGCATTATCTGTAAGGCTAAAACAACCCTTTGCCCTTTTCCCTCTATCACGGTCTCAAACATATCACATCAGCTGCTCCAACAGGAGGATGTGCCACGAGGTCAAGCCTCTGCTGAGCTGAATGGGGATTGTCAGCAACCATTTGTGACCATCCCAAACCAAAAAACAGCCAGTATTCCCCTGGTCCCAGCCCTCTGTTAGATGAACGCTACTGTGTCAGTGCCATCTCTGTGTCCCAACTCTTTTTTCGTCTCTCCAGACAGGCAGTTAGGAAATTATATGTGCACCTCAAAGAAAGCAAATATAACCTCCGCACAACTATGTATACTCCAGCTATACCTATACAAAAACTACCAACTTCAGGCTCCAATTACAGTAATCAGCACAAAGAATGGGAGCTGAAAGCATTGTGAAATTAGGCACACAGACCAGCAGACAAGGCCAGTGGACTGCAAAAAATATTATAGTAAGGAATTTTATGTAAAGGGAGGCATGTATGGGTAATGCATATATAAGGCCTATAAACTGAAAATGTTTGGTGTTAGGACTTTTGGGACCTGTACTAAAATCAGAATATATTCTTTAAAACAATGGTGAGAAAATATAGGCTGTCATATCTACTCTTCAAGTAAAATTTAGTTTCCTATGGATGTCAACCTAATACTTTACAAAATAAAACAGTGGAAATATATACATTTTCTCTGCTAGAATAATTGCCATTCTCATTCCTAAATAAATGTTATGAAATCATCTGTTTTGAAAAACTATGTTTTCATGTTATTTTGATATATTTTGACTGAGGTTTTTCCCATTCAAAGGATTTAGGAAAAACACAGCTTTTTCACTAAATAATGCTGTTTAGACTTGTGTGAGGGAAGTCTTTTTTTTAATATCAGTTGCTCCCCAGACAGTCCATCTATTCCTACCCAAAGGTCATGCCCAGAAATGGGGGGGAAGACTCCAGTTGTTTCCAGCAGCCCCATTCTGCTCACCCCAGCCAGATACTGCATTTCAAAAAAAGAAAAGACAAGGCAATTTTCAAGCTGAGAAGTCATTAGACTAGAAAGAAAATTGCCCGATACCATCAGAGGAAGAGCATAGCACTGAAGAAGATGCATAAAGAGGAAAACATGCAAATAACTGCATTTCAAGATGGTGTAGAGTGAACTGAATGCTTCCACTGCCAAGACTGGACCTGGTGTAATCACTACATCTGCAGATGAAGAAATCTTCCTGATAGATATGTGACAGAAAATGGCAGAAAATTTAACTGTACAAATATTCAATAATTATCTATTTACAGAGCATCCATGCTTTTGATTTCAGAGTGATCCCTGCCCTTCTTCTAGACTACTACTAGCAGTAGTCAGGTTGGACTTCTTTTTGAAAAAGAAGTGGAAATACCTGGGAGTAATTTTGTTTTGCTTTTAATTGAAAAATTCTATGGTATTTTCTTGGATTTTCCCTGGAGCTCATTCTCTGCACCATCACTTTCATCAAAGGCATTGTTTCATATTCATGATTCTTGAAACAAGCTAATACACTTACAGCACTGTGCTCTGGAGTGGGGTCTTCAAATTAAATTCATGTGAATATTTTGCTCCTCCTTGCAACCTTGTCTTTGTACACATAGAAGGAATCAGTTACTGAATTTCACTATCAGAAAAGAAGGCATTAGAACTAAACAACTTTTTTTTTCCTCAGAAGAGAGGTCCTGAGCTATTTATTTCATATTAAATTATTACAAAATTTATCATATGTGACCTGGCTATTTTGAATGATACAACAATGAAATCACTGGCACATTCTAATGTTTATATCAATTTGTCAAATGAAAGAACATAAAACTGAATTGTGAGTACAGCAGTGAGAGAAAATATACAAAATTCTCCTCCAATGAACAACGAACAAGAGATAAGTGGAGGTTCTTAATGCTTCCCTCTGAACTAGAAGGCAAATGGATTTCTGCAGAGCTCTAATCCTCATGCATCTGTATCCTCATACCTATTCCATATTTTCATTAAGAGACTAGGTGGTGAATTCCTGAAATTTGGATTAAAAATATGTTGAGACACTGAACTGAACTTGACAAATTTGAGATACATCCTGAAAAATAATTGGATGTTATTTAGCCAAGAGAAGTAGAAGTTACTAAGGGACGGCCATCTACATAAATACATAGTGGGAAATAATTGGGTGGGAAAAAACACTCTGAGACATGTATACAGTAGTTATCTTAAGACAGTAGTTATATTAATAAGCAGCAGAACATAAGCCAATGGAGTAACACTTCTGCAATCAGCCAACTAAACTTTGGTTCCTCACATACAAACTAAAAATAAGGGTAATAACCTTTTGATTTAGACAGCAGTAGTAAGGACAAAGTGGAAGAACTTTGTGTCCGGCTTGAGGATTTCAAGAAATTTGACAGGAAGTCCAGAGGAGAGTCACAAATATGAGAGGTTTTTAAAGGATTATTTAATACAGAATATTGAATGAAGAGATAGAAAAGTTTAATCTGAAGGAGAGAAACTGAGATACAAATGTAAAACAAACAAAAAAACTATTCACCTAAATTAAAATTTCAGGAAAGGGGAAGGAATTAACCTAATATTCATGTGAATATGAAAAACAGCAATTGGCTTAAATTATAAAGAACAAGGTATTAACAAAAACACCTTAATAACAGCAGTAAGGTAAAGCCTGGGTCACACCTTTTGAGAAAGCTATGGTATTTCTGGTGCTGGAGGTGTTTCAGACGAGGCTGCACAGATGTATCTCAGACTCTACCTGCAAGTAATTGGCCCTGCCCTGCAGAAGATGAATGGACACTGACTGAATAACCTCTTGAATTTCCTTCCAGCAATATTATGATCTAACCACCTGTAATTCTCACTGCATTTAAATCAGTGCCAAAGCATTTAATAACCTCCCTTCTTTTTTCCCCCATTATGACCTCTTACAAGAAAAGCTAATAATAGCTTACTCTCCAGTTTAAAAGGCGATGAAACAATTGCAACCTCCTCTCACAAACCACTCCAGACAGAACAGACTTCTGCATGCCTGTGCTCAGACTGCAATGAAAAATGTAAAAGGGTGTGTCTTTTGCTTGGCAGTGTTTTAAGTAGCATTGAATGTTCAGTATTTAAGTAGTAAGAAGACCCTTCATTCTTCCTCTAACAGAATCAGTGAGCTAACAGCACTTTGATGACTGAAGGATGTGATATAAGAAGGCACAAACAACCCCCTCCCACTCAAAAAACAACAACAACAACAACAACGAAAACAACTAAAAAACAACCCTAAACAACACAGCAGCATGAATCAAAAAATCCCGCCAGTCTCCCTTCTCTAAAAGAAACATCAAGAAACAAAAAAGATTTGTATGACTCACCGAATAAACAGAGAGGTAGCACTACCCAGAGCTTTAACTGCAACCTCCTGATTGAATTCCATCCTAGGAGTTTGGGTTCTACTAAGACAGAAAAACTCAACACTATTTTTCTACTTGCTATCTGGAAGCTAATTCTGATCTGAAGGAAGTATTCCATCAAGATACTTGTGTGTGTGTCTGTATTTATATATGAACATAATTACAGATACCAAGTTTTACCTAAGAAAATAAAGACACTGTTAAAGCAACTAAGTTTTCCTGCAATTAGTAGCCTGGAAAACATGGGGATGTTGAGAAGACTTTCCACCATGAAGGAAAATCCATACACACTATTATTCATTAGGGCAGCATTCCCCATTTTCCTGTTTACTTCATCATGATTTTTTGTGCTCTCCATTGGGAAAAGCCTCACAGCTAATGTGACAAATTCTGCAGCAGACATGTTTGTGGTTTATGAGAAATATTTCCAGATCACCTATCTTGTACATATGATTGGAAAATGAATGGTAGTTTGGTAGGAGCTGGACTACAAAGAAGAAGTCTGAAATGTGGTTCTGTAACTTTAAACCACTGCAAGTAGATAATTTTCATTTACCTAATACCTTTCCCCTATAGATTAGTAATTATTTCACAAAAGAAGGACTCTTCATAAATTTCAGTAGGTGAGAAAGCTGAGAAGAGAAATAAATAGACAAATAGATCAGAGAAGAAAAGTAAATAGCCAGAAGTCACCCTGTGGGCCCAAGACTAAGCTAGAAAAGATACACAGCTCTTCTGTGTTTCTCTGCTTTAGCTGTTGGACTGTACTGAATGCAGTAGGCACCACTTCATCATATAGGCATTTTAAAATTATCTGTTTAAATGAAGATCCTTGTTGAGTAAGAAGAACCTTTAGTAAAAGAGAAAGTCCTGTGGAACTCCAGTCACTACCAATATGCTATGCTTTCCAGTTAACATTACAGTAGAATTAATAAAGGTTTCTAGAAAACTGAAGGGCTTAACTAATTATGAATTTCATTCACAATTCAGCTAGGAGTAATTACTATCCTGGGAGTTCTTCCTACTCTCTTGGAATACCAGCATCAAAAGATGGCAATATTCCTACCCTGATTGTTCATATTCTTTGGCAAAAAGAACAGAAACCACTTTCCTAACGTGTAAAGACAGAATGCTTGAGGTAGCTAAATGGAAAAGATACTTGAACTTAAACCACATTAAATTACAAAAATGGAGGACAAAAGCAAAACTCTCTTGTGAAGAAGTTTGTTGCCAACTAACTTATCCAAAAGGATTTGTCCTCATCTGAGATTCAGATGTAGAAAGATGTCCATGAAAGTTTTATTTTTGAAAAATTAAATGAAAAACTAAGAGCTTATTTTCAGAAATATTATATTCATTTTTTTTAAATCTACTTCATAGATTGACTTGCAAAGACCAGATGCTTGTTCATACCAACCCGTAAGGCCATAGGGTAAATGGATAAACTGCCAGATTTCAAATCCAAATATTGAAACTCCTGCTTTTGGCAAATTTTATGTTCATATGAAAGCCATTTAATTCATTTAAAAGAAGTTCATATAAGGCACAACTTTTTATCAACTTATTAATATTGGGCTCACATTAAGGACCTACAGATTTGATTCTGCAGAATCTGGAACTCGTTTGTATAGGAAGTCTGCCTCAAAAAGGATTTCATCATTCTTTTATATGCTATTATGGTTCCCGACCTCCAGCTCACCAAATTATGTTGGTTAGCTTTTTCACGACTGACACAAGGAAAAATTATATATAACATTTTTTTAGGAGCTCTACTGTACCAACAAGGGGATTATTAAAAGCAAACTGTAGAAATCAAAAGACTTTCCTTTTAATTAAGCCTCAGTGGGAATAATAAGTCACTTTCTCTCTTGTACTCTCATTTTTGAAATCCATAAACATAATTTTGAATGCAAGAAATCGGGTATTTAGGTGGCCCTATGGATTTCAATTCCACAATATTTGACAAGCTGATTGGTCAGAGATTGGCCTCAATGATATTAGAGGTCTTTCCCAACCTAAATGATTCCATGATTTTATAAAGAGCAAAATTGTTTTTAGGGTTTTGGGTTTTTTTTCCTTTGAATTGTATTTTATCAGTTGTCAGTTTTAAGGAAATGTTTCAGAGGAATAGGAAAGGTTCACCCTTACTTTCTCATTTTGTTTATAGTTAGGACTGGATTCAGATTCCATCAGTTTAAGCAAGCATAAATCATTCTTCCCAACTCAACTTGGGAAAAAATCAGTAACTGTACAGTTTTCATTTCATAAGTTAATTTTGGAAAACTATTACTTTTTAACTATCTTTCCATTTAGATAATCTCATTATTTGTTTAATCAATTCTCAAAAATAAAAAATGTTTCAGTCTAAAGAGAAAACTTTGCTGTCTATTAATCATAAGACTTCTTTATGAAAATAAGGGTTTATATTAAACATTAAAATAACTTTTTAGTCAAAATTTTTATTTTTTTAAACAACTTAAAGATTATCATTTTAATTACTGTGAAATATTACAAGTGTGAGAACTCATTTGTATTTCATATGGAAGAACAAAGGGGAGCAATGTTTTTATTGTCAGGCATTTCACTTGAAACAGAATGCAAAAGCCACCAAAGGGATGTAGTTTCTGCTGCCACAATTTACTTTAAACAAAAAAATAATTATAGTTATTGAAACCAGAGGGAGGGAATTTCTGAAGAAATTGTTTGATCCATTATGCTAATCAGTTATCCCTCTTTGCATCATTATAGTTTAGCCTCCATAGCTATAAATAGAAGAAAGTGCTGGAACCAAACAGAAAGGTATACAACTGTATTATTATAGCAACTAATTTATAAAATTTGGCTCATGAATAAAACATCAAATAAATGTTTTCATAATTAGTTTTTCTTTTCATGAATAATGAAAAACAATCACAAGCACATTTGTTTGTTTTTCTATTTTAAGGTGTATTACTGAAGTCCTAAATTGAATGTTAGAATCTCTTCAGAGAAAATATGTAAGAATGTTCCATCTTCATCACTTTTTCAATAGGCAAATGAGCAAGTGTTGAATTAGGAGAATAACACCAAAACAGTATCTTTGACTCTTTCAATTTACTTTCAGTCATGCTTAGCATACTTCTGTATTCATCTCCCATTCACTTAGTGAATATTTGTTTTTCACAGAAGCTATTATCAGAAAAATAAAAAGAGAAAAGAGAAAGACAAAGATTCTCATCTGTTCTGTGCTCTTTTACAGTGTACGAGTGAGAGAAAATAGCAGCAATTGGCTAAATGTAACTCCTTCTAATGTCTCTGCTACACTACAGCACAGTGCATTACAGGAGAGGAAAGCAGACATCCAGTGGGTGCTCTCCTCTCGCTGTTTTCTCGTGGTGTATTATCTATTGCAAACTGAATCTACCTGGCACAGCTTGGAGTGGCTCGGAGGCTATTCACATTTATTGTGGGTATGGAGTGATTGCAATCATTCACATGAAGCAGAGACTTGCCCCTGGATCCCAAAAGCTCCAGCCTTTTAGTCCAAAAAAAAATCGGGCTTAAGTTCGTGTTTCACTCTTCTTTCATTTCTTTCACATGAGTGGTAGTATGTATGTTCACAGTAAAACCAAAGACAAGGTTTCCTCCAAAGATTTTATCTATTGAAATCACTAAATAAGCCAGGCAAGAATGTGAGCATGCATTTTGCAGCTCAGACCAAGCAGAAGCATGTTGTTGTTTTATGTCAACAGATAGTGCAGGTGGTGGACACCGTTCTCAGTCTTGGAGACTCAGGTATAGAACCAGTTTACAAGGGCCCTTGCACAAGTTAAAGCTAGTCCTCTATAAAAATAAAATGAAAATTAAAAAAAAACCAAAAAACTGTTGAACTGTCTTCTCTTAAAAAGTTGTGGGTTTTTTTTTTTGCATTAGAAGAGTTTTCTGACTCCTGATCAGTTTGGTACAGCATTGCTAACGCCTTTACAAAATGCAAGACAAAAGAAACTGGAGAGAATAGGAGAAATAAAAAAAACTTATATTTGACAGCCATGTGTAGCATAGAACACTTTTTTGTTTCAAAACCCCTTACCAGAGCCCTAACACAAAGGCATTTGATGACTCAGCCATGGTTTGCAGCTCTTTTCAACTGATTCTGTGCATGCTCACACAATTACACACATGAACGTGATAAAATACAATTTAATCTAAAATCATCACTCAGTCATTAAATCATTCAGTAGTTTAATATATTCAGGAATGATGCTGTGGGCTAAGCTGGTGTAGCCAAGTCTCAAAGCATTAAAACTATTATAAAATTCCATGGTTTTTTTCCCCTAAACTACTATCCCTTCTTGGGAGACTCAGGGAGCTTGTGATTGTTTTGTACACGTCTAAAGCCTAATTCTGACCAATCCTAATTACTACACACAGATCAAGTGCTTACTATAAGATATTGTTCAAAGTCAAGTCATAAAAGAAACTTTTGTAAGAATAAGTATTGTTAGCAAAAATAATTGAGTCCTCTGTGGACATGTGGCAAATGGAAAATCATAAGAGCAGTTTTATTTTAGAATAAATATTTGATGTATAAATGAGAGGAATACCATCATTATTCTAAAAGATTATATAGCACTTAAAATATGGTCATTACTTTGTAAGGAAACATATCCTCTCTTTTCCCCTTAAGTCTTGAATTCTTTGCTGTAACTGCCAAAGCAGGTAATGGGATATGTTCTGCACAGAGACATAAAAATGTGTTCTACCTTTAATTAACATTAAATACCTGTGTCTTATTGTGGTTAGAGTACTGTATCCCTTTTTTTCTTTTCTTACAGTCATCAGCATTTGACTTTAAAATAGCTGAGGTAATGGATAACTGTTTCTGATAATACAGAAAGATAAAACCTCAGGAGGATGGTAAATCAGGATTTTAAAAAACCCGACCATATACTCTCAGAATTCAGAATTTTAACTGTTTTAAAATTGCTGAAAGTTTTTAATTCATTCCAGAATTTGAATGATTGATTTTAGAATTATAAAGCTTACGAAAGTTGTATGGGGTACAAATAATTTGGGGCACAACAGGAGAAAATATGAAATGGTAATGTTTCAAGTGAGAATCAAACATTCATTTATTCCATAAAATATAAGTATTGCCTATTGAAGCATTTGCTGATAATTTAATTTTTTTTAATTTTAATTCATTATGTGAGTTTTTAATACAAAATGTGACAAAAAGTGAAAATAACTGTTAATTTAAATTATATTACTTGACAGTAATTAAAGCAGAGAGTTTAGCTAGTGCACATGTGTAGAAATTTCAACTCTTACTGATTTTATGATCTTTCCTGTGAAATATAAAGACATTGATTCCACTTCTCCAGAAAAACAGAGGGAAGTAGTTAACAAGCATACTGAAACTACATTTAACTACTTTGCAAGCTGATTAGTGTTGTAATATCATTCCCCGAATTATTGCTAGTTTGCAATGTAGTACATGAATTTGTACAATCTCACAATGATTTGTTTTGTTCCAAAAAATATTATTTTTAGGAATTGTTCATAAGGTCAAGACTTATTCCAAAATCCTCCCAATTATTAAATTTTAATTCTTTTTCTGAGCAGAAATAATGCTTCTATAGGATAGGAAATGTCTTAATCTGCCTTACAACAATCTTGCCATATAAAAATAAATCTTCCAAACCCAAATTCTTTTACTATAAAGGGCTTTAATCTAAATTCCTTGTTTTCTCTCTTTCCAATTATATTCCTCACCAACTTGCTTTAAACATGAATAATGCAATAATGTAAAAATGTACCCCCTGGTCAGAAACTTACATCATTTCCAGCACAGACATTTACAGGCAATTATAATACCAAGGTAATTACATACAGAATCATGTGAACTCTGACAACCCACTGAATGGTATTCCCCTGTAGGTTACACATTAAGTAAATCAAAGTGTTTATTAGAACAAAAAGCTTCTTTTGGTAGCTGAATCCACCTTCCACTGTCTGTGTGCACTCCTAAAAATCCAGAAATACTGAAGCATGTTACAAAAGCAGTTTGTGTAAGCACCCTAGCAAGTCCCAAGCACAAGAATATGGGAAAACTAAGACAATCACAAATCCAGAACTTTTATATAGTCCAGAGTCACATTCTTCTTTCTCAGCCACACAACTGAAAGCATTTTCCAATTAAACTGATCAGGGCATCTGCCAAGATAAAATATGGCTTTGGTATCCTGAAACTTACTTATGTCCAGTTGTCAAAAAGTTTCTCATTTTAGGCTCCCCTGTCATTTTGGTAATGATTCTCATCAAGGGCCGTTGGTCACTTTTCAGCATAAGAAAGTGAATAGTGTTCTTCATCAAAAATAAAAAAAATCCCACAGTATTGTAAATATAATGAAAATTCACTGTTCAATATACCATCTTTTCTTCTAAATTATATTTGAAAAAGTATGGTTATAACAAAAAAAAAGTGCAAAAAGCCTCAAGGTTCCATACAGAGGTGTATTTACTATGATGATGACAATGAATAAGCAAATAACTACAATTTTCTGTCAGTATTTAGAGCTTCCAAATCAAAATGACAAGATAGAGCCCATCTAAGTTCTGCATCTACTGCCAAATTAGAAATCAAGGTGTAAAATTATCTCATTGACAGAGAGATCTGATTAAAAAGGTAGGAAAAGAGCAAAAAAAAGGACTCTAACAAGGAGACATGGCAATTGTCAGGTTTTCTATATTTAAACTTGCATTTCATTCACAATGTTTTATTAATATTTTGATGTTTCCTTTCACCTCCTATGACCCCTGCACTTGTAGATCACAGTCATTTGCAGGCAGGCATAATCCCTTTTGAATTTATACAGTTAATCGTTTCATTGCACATAGCTTCAAATCTTGAAAATCACTTTGGTATTTAGTCAGTCATGTCACTGTATGTGGCAAATGACCAGTGATTACAGCTGCTCTCACTGGGGAGGTAACAGGCAGTGACAGTGAGAAAATTTGTGCAAGTTATGACTTAGAGTAACTTGTATCTGCTGATAGTGGATTTCAAAAAAAAAACCAACCCATAAGATGCACCCTGAACAAGTGGCACCACTGGATCTTCCTGATGCTTCTACAGACATAACAAAACAATTATATTTTTCAGACAGGGAAACTAACATGTGCAGGTAGAAAAGCCCCTCCTGGTATACCTTAGGGCTGTTGAAAATGCAGGTAAGCCAGTGCAAAATGACAATGCAGAAGAGCTGGCATCTAACAGTGTTCAGCTGGTTTGGTCCTATTAAAGCAGAGGCCATAGAAATGTGGCTGAATTCAAGCATTTAACTTCAACAGTGACCAATAAAGTGACCTAAGCTTAAGAATATTTTGTTCATCACAATTAAGTAAAAAGCAGCTTTTATGAATATAATTGTCTATAAAAGTGAATTCTTGTACAAAACTTTGGTTTAATAAACTAGCAAGATTTTGACGTGTTTTTTTTTCATTATTGATGAGACATTCTAAGTTACTTTTGTATTCAATCTATCAACTTTTGTTTAAACTTTATGAAGATATATTACATGCAGATCTAAATACAAAATTAAGTTGGGGAAATGCTCTAATATATTTCAAAATTTCACACTTAATTAGGCTTTTTGAGAAATTATGGCCCTTTTTAAGTCTCAGGGGGTAAAAGACAATATTTTCCAGTAATAGAGGAAGTCAGATGAACTGACTGAGGAAGACTTGATTTCTTAGAGAAACAAGTATAAAAGCTCACTGGATTTTGACTTCCAATTTCAAATTCTTTTCTCTGGATGGAAATCAGTGAAAGCATTAAAGATATTAAAAGAAAATAATATTCTTCAACACAGTTTTCAACAAATTGCTATATCAACTGGCTGTAGATCAGATGTCAAATGTGTGGTTTCTTTTCAATACATGCTGACAATTAGTTTACTACTTTACTGATTATTTTTCATCCTTATTAGCAAAAAAGGTCGGAATGGCCTTCACACACAGACAAGTTAACATTTCCTAAGTTATCTTTTAAACATTTCTACGTACAGCCCCTACTCATTAGCATAGGTTTGTCTATTTCTATTCATGTAAATAAAACTATCTAGCTTTCTAGATCAGTCCCAAAAGCACTGCCTTTACTTCAGTTTCCTGCTGATCAAAGAATACATAATGAATGGGATAAGCAGAGACCTTGAAAATAGAGTATTTACTGAGCTCTTGTTTGTCTACAAAAAAAATTTAAATGTTCAGCATTAAAGGTAAGGCCGCTGGAGATTTGCCTACACAGCACTGAATAAATATAAGGCATGTTTGGGTTTGTTGCCTTGTGCCCTAAACTTTTTCCTCCCACCCCCTAAAGTAGCTCCCTACAGCAAATTGGCTCCATCAACATGTTTCTCTCTCTTTTGACTTAAATGGCAACGCTCCAATATTTACTTGGTCATTCTCCAGTGAAGTACAACATCTTTTGGTACTAAAGACTCTGAAGATTATAATTGATTTCAAACAACACTACCACACATACACTGAGCTTGCAAGGATCTTCCAAGACAGTTTGAGGCTTAGCAGGGAAGCCTTGGTTTGTTCAAAGCAGCACTGAAGAATGAAGTTCATTATGTCACAATCTATTTGAACTTCAATTAAACTTGAATCTGTGGATATCCTTGCCTTGGGACGAGTACATAGCGGAACAATTGCTATCTTTTCCCATCAGGAGGGAAGTAATCATTGCAGTAACTCGTTTGTGCTGGTGACTTCTTAAAATTTCAATATGAATGTGAATCTAATTAGGGGCCTAACACAGATATTCTCCTGTGTTAACATATATACACATCGCTCTGACATTGTTACATTAAAAAAAAAGTTAAAATGAGTGATGCAAGAACTTCAGAAGCCTTGGGGTTTGGAAAAGCTTCAAAAACCAGCAAAGACATACACAGTTAAAGAAAGAAACAAAGAGAATCCCACAATATCCTATGATCTTCCCTCCCATCCCAGATGGTTACCACCAGAGAGCTTCTTATCTCTATCATCCTCCACATGGGGACAATCCAAAGCTGTTTCTTTGTAGGACGAAAGAAGTTGCAACACAGATGCTTTTTGTGCTTCTGTTGTCTGCCTAACCTCTCCTCTCTCTCAGTTACTGCTCCTTGTTGTACAGCAGTTTTATGTTGACCTATAGGCAATTTGGTAATAACAGACTGTTCTAAAAACCTTTATCGTTCTCTCTGTAAAATAAAGTGGAATTCTGTACAGCATCTTCTAGCTCCATTAATTTCATCTTAAACGACTGTTTCAGTATTTGTCAGTCTCTGCCAATTTAACCTTCCATTTTGCTGAGCAAACAAAAGATGGCTACCAAATGTCAATTCTCTCTACTCATGTTTGAGAGACATTAAGTAAAAACAGAGAAACAGATACTGTGGTGTAAATGGACCTCCTGTACCCAGGAGTTCTCTTACATAAGAGATATATATATATATATATATGTGTGTGTGTGTTTGTGTGTGTGTATGTAGGTATATATATACACATAGAGAAGATCCACTCTGGCTGTTCTGTCAAATATCTTTGTTTGGGTGTAGAAACACACAAAAATGTCCATGCAAGCTCTTCTCCAGGAGAGAGTCTGAGATTATGTATATAGCTGTAACCAAAGTTAGTCACTTTTCAAAATTGTAATTGTATATAAGAGGGCTGTTGCACTGAGTATATCATTAAAAACAGACTAGAATAGTAGCAGAACAGCTACCATGAAAAATTTATGTTGCAAAATTAACCTATCCATTTTAACAATATGTAATCATGCATAAGAGAAGGTTTCTTTTAGGAATGTAGAATGACTCAATGTTAAATTATATGATGGCTGAAAGCATTTAGGACTGTTCAGAATCTAAAACATTAAAACAAGGTCTGAAAAAAACCATAGCTGGAACTCTATATATAGAGAGAGAGTTATATATATGTATTTGCTTACTGAGAATGCTTATATGGGAAGCTCTTATTCAACTCTTAGTAGCAGGAAATAAGAAAAGATATTCTCAGCTTTTGAATTTCAGCTTGAAAATTCCAGTATGAGAAAATCATGGGAAAAAATCCCAAAGGACATGGTTACTGTACTAGCTTTGCTTTAAGCAGCCTGCCCAGTGTTTTCCTTACTTTGATGGTTAACTAAACACTAGAGATTTATTCTTGGCTATTTTAAGAGTACTTCAGTTTTTAAGAGCTGCAAAACCAATTGATTTCACAAGAGTAATAGCATATCAGTACCAAAAAAAGAGAATGACAACAAGCAATTGTCACTGTTGTACAAAAATGATAATAAAAATTGTCTATGTCTAAATACTCGGAAGGAAGGAAGGAAGGAAGGAAGGAAGGAAGGAAGGAAGGAAGGAAGGAAGGAAGGAAGGAAGGAAGGAAGGAAGGAAGGAAGGAAGGAAGGAAGGAAGGAAGGAAGGAAGGAAGGAAGGAAGGAGAAAAAGTAAAAACTAAAAACAGCATTAGTGAGAAGTCTGTATGGTACTCACACCTAAATATAACAAGAAGGAGAATTGCTGAACTTATTTGCCATAAGAGGGTGATAATTTCTGTCACAATGTACAAATTAATAGCTTCTTTCCAAGATTACAAGAACTGAAGTCTAGCACAAACACAGAATGTAGAAAAAAAATATTAATGAACAGATAGTTTAGCTGCTTCTATGACTTTTAGAAAATATTTTTAGTTAACTGCTTTCATGTGATAAATATGGAATGATCTACCAAGAAAAGTAATGAACTTACCAGGGAAGTGATTCTCTGTTAAAGAATGTATTGACTTCCCAGAACAAGGAGCTGGCAGATTTCTCAGCACCACCTCTTTCGTTTCTCAGTGGAGCCATGATTTCCTGAAAAATACAGATTCTCCTTTCTCAGAGATGTAGCCAAAGTATATCAGAAGATTTTCTGTTGCCTTCAATAGTTACTGGATGAAAACTAATGAGCAGGTACTGATAAGGCCCCAGACAAATTCTGTTATATATTTGCAGCCTTGGCCTGAGCTTGTCCTGGTACTAGTGACTACAACCAGAATGAATCTTGTAGCCAACAGAATAATTATGTTTAAAGCAGAAAAAGAGCACAGTAATAAAAATGCCAGAAATATAAAAAAACCCTGGATGTCACCAATCATGAATTTAAAGAAGGTCCTCTGTTTCTTTTAAGTGGATAATTTTCCAGCTATTAGATGAAAAAAATTATCGTAAGTAATTTATATTAATTTTTTTGCCTGCTCAAAAATTGTGAAATTCTGAAAAGCTTAACTATTGAGTATTTTCTCTTTAAGAAACCTTAAGTTGTGTCTTCTTTACAAGTTCATAATGAGCCTTTCAGAATTAAATAAATTTTTAATGGAAGGCAAAAATTTCATGTGACACTTTGTTTCCATGGTTTATCCCTTCCAATAGAGTATCATCTGTGCTCTGATCTATCTACATATATGGAATTCATCTTTCTATGGAGTGAATGAAACTTTAGAGTAATATACTACTTTCAAGTTGTTTCTCATCTCCCTAAGTATAAATTTCAAAAACAATGAGAAAAACCATATGCCTAAGTATTTTACTGTGTCTGGGAGACATATTTTATACACAATAGCTTACAAAATGAAATAATTTTTTTCCACACACATTCTGTAATAGTCATGCTAATATTTGTCTATTTTTATACATGTTTCTTCTAGAAAAAAAATGTTGCTGGAGTATTCTTGGAAACAGGATATAAAAAGGATATGATAACAGCTAGGGTAATTTTTTAAAAAAATGTATGAATATACTTGGTATTTTTACAGTATTTATACTGCTCTATAAATCACCAAGCAGTATGAATTTAGTGGAAAGACTTTTTTTCTTAGGTAAATAACTACATTTTTTTCTCCTGGATTACAGAAGAATTTTGGTTCCATACGGAGCAATCCAAACTGACATGTCCTCTTTAATTTTTAAAACAAAGCATCATCTTCTTTTCTTCTTGAAGACAAGAGAAAAAGAAACAATAAGTGTCTCACATTAAAAATTAATACCAAGTTTGACAACTGTTACGTGCTCAAATTAACAAAGATAATCTCTGTGATACTGTGCTGTTCATTTTTGCAGAAGTATTTAATTTGTGTGGTCTTTCATGGCTGTGGGAAATATGAAACAAAGCTATAAAAATAGAATAAGAGGAGCAATCTTCTGAGGATATTTAACCACAAACATATTATATTTTCCTACAAAAAGGAACAGTGAAACAGTGCATCTTGAATGGATCTAGTCTTTGAAACATGAATATAAGTAATGAAACATAGTCCAATCTTTTATATTTATATATATAGTCACAAATAATGAATTCTCCAGTATGGTTCACATAGATGAATTCTCAGAAAAGAGACTTAGCAACCAGCCTGAGGAAAAGAAAAATCAGATTGCTCTTATATCAAAACTTTATAATGAGCAAAACAATCTGCACACCAAAAACAACCTTCCAATACTTTTGACCAAAATCAAAATCTTAAAGGGATTCTTAGAGTCAAAAATAAAATTATTTTCTCAGTCTATTCATTTTTAGATGTGATTAGACAAGAGAAGTTGGGCACACTATGGAAAACCTTGTCTTTACATTATCAAACTCTGAAGAATAAAAATATCTGATGGGATTCAGTGACTGTGTGTATATTTACAGTCATTAGACTTACCTTGACTTCATGACATTTAGATGGGAAGAAAGTTATTTGCAAGAATGTCTGAGAAGTTGATTCCTTACATTAGAGCCTGTATTTTTGTTTTGCTTCCTCTCTGTGCACTAAAAGGTGCTCAGTTCGGAGAAGATTTTTTTGAGATCTCAATATGCATATGAAAATCTAATCAGGGTACAAATTGAGTGTATGGCTGTGTGTATAGTTACATCTTCGCCTGTGTTAGTCACGTATTACCAACAACCAAAGTAGAAAGCTTTCCACGTTTCAGACAACTCCTTTGTTAAGGGTCTTTCCTTTCTTCATCTTTTGAGGTCTTTCCTGTATTTGGCACTCAGCACTGCCAAATCCTTAGCTAGAATTTCTGTTTAGAATAAGCTCCTCCATCTGGCAGTAGACCCCAGATAAAGCTGCGACTGATTCCCTAACACTAATGTCTTTAATTATTCCAAAACTCAAGTCCGGAGAGGATAACTTGTGGACAGGTCTATACGGCCAAATACCTTACTTGAGCATAAACCATCAAAAGCTATATACTGGACTATGCCAATTTATTTAGAATTAGGAGACAATTAAAATTAAGAACTTCCGTTCACAAATATTTGATGCCATACTTATTTGCAGGGCCCTGTCAATAAAAGTTTCTGTATGTGGAGGAAGCTACAGCCAGAGCCAGGCACATGCTGCACTCCCAGAGTACAACAGAAGAATGGTCAAGCTTGCATGCTTGAGGTTTTTCTAGGCCAACCACAATGCTTTCCTGGAAACCAGTGAACCAAAGGGTTTATTTTCCCTTTTTTCTTTTTTTTACGGCTTCCCGTCTACTCGCAGCTATTGTAAAAAACCCCCAAAATTTCAACATATTAATGAAACACAATTCAGTCAAGGTTTTCATGGCTTTTTTCCTTTCATATTGTTTGATTTGTTTCAGACTTTAAGAACATTAGCAAGGATTATTTCAGATAGTTCATTTTACATTAAGAATAATTCACAATACGGATAGCCTTTACTCTTAGCATTACTCATAGCTTCTTAATAACTGGAGTTACTGCTTGCCTTGAAACTCCACCCATCCCCTCCTTAGCTTGGCTTGAAATGTAATTAAGTGTATTTCAGGCATCACGACCCTGCTTTCAGATTGAATTGTTACATCAATCATCACACAGTAGGACCAGTTACTGCTGCAAATTCGGGATGTAGAACTATTAGTGACATAAATGGGAACAGAGTGGAACTGAGATTCATTAATTAGAAAGGAGAAGTGCAGAAATATTTAATGAATTTGTGTGCAAATCAAGAGACCTCAAAATGAGAGAAAAATTGTCAATCATGTCACTATTTCTAAGAATAAAACATTACTTATTTGTTATTAAAATATTTTAAATAAAAGATATATTAGAAAAGGTGTTTGATTTGCAAAACAAAAGAGAATGTTTTATTTTCGATGGAAAAAAAAGAATTTTGTGACCTTCATCTTCACAAAGGAAATAAAAAATTAGTCTTTTATTGACAGAAATTAGCCGCCTGGTACTTTTTTTTTCACTTCAGTCACAGAATCACAGAAAAAAAAAAATAATCAGTTTGTCACATAGCTCCACATAGACGACTCTGTACTGCTGTTTGTAAGTCTTTCAAAAACTTAGTTCTTACCCACTTTTGTCATTTTGGGATCCTCAGCTCAAAGGCATTGCATAATTGCAAAGCATTACTGTGTTTATGCTGTTACCCTCAGGATATAAAACATAAGAAATTTTTGTGGCCTATGATTTCACTCTATATACTGGTCTGCCTTGACTATTTCTAATGTTGTTTGCAGCTGTAGGAACTGGAGCAGAGTTGTATTTTTTTAAAGATTAAAACTGCTAAATATTTTACTTTGAGGGAGCTTTCTCAGTTTGAGACAGCCATTTTCTTTTACAGTCTTCTAGAGGCTTGTATATTGGAGCTTCTGAACAATTGGCTCAAGGTATGCTCCATAAATATTCAACAAATTTGCCCCTCCAGTAAAACCACGTTGATGATCTGCTTTCATGAGTTGTTAATCACGTTCCACCCCTGCTGTGAGGGCTTGACTCAGCCATTCAGTACAGATACAGTTAGTTTACAGATCTGGGGGTGAGCAGAGCGGGCAACAAGGGCCGTTTATCCAGAAATGGAATAGCCAACATGGATGGCATTATTCTGTAACGTAAGGAGAAGAAAGCTGCATGAGCTTTGCAAGCAGTCTTTCAGTGAAGACAGGCACTAATGATACAAACTCCAAAGATTACCTTTGCTTTGTCCCTGAGTGTGTGCATAGACAGCAAAAGGCCTGGGTTTTTTAATAAAATTTAAAAGCTTTTTTCCATGTTTTAGGTGAAGAAATGAGACTTGCTGGTTTCTCTGGGATCTGATATTATTTTCACATAACCCTTCAGTTTTAGCTAGTGGTTAAAGAAATAAAAATTGAAAATTAATTTCGTGGGCAGGAAAGGGCTGATGAAACATGCTAGATGTATGAAATTGGGTCAGTCTGCACACTGAAGAATGAGTTCTACTCTAGTGGGTTTATATGTATATTGTCAATCAGCATCAGGTTTAGCTTCAAGCATACCCTGAGCAGGGAGAACTGCAAAGTCCTTCATTCTAGCCTGTTAAGTTTTCTCATCCACTTTCTTGAAAACCTTTTCTCACATTTCTAAAAATGTTGCTCTCCATTTTCTGTGATTCACAGGTTCCTCTAATCTGAGGAATTGCTGTACAAAGGAGTACTTTTGCTGAGGAATTATCTGATAGATTACCTACCATTATCTGTTTCAAACTTCATAGAGAGCATTAGTAAGTCACTTTTAATTTCTTTTCTGCCTAGTAGGACCAAAGCAATTGAAGTAATCATTTCCTTCATTCCTTTTTTTCGGACTTGTTTCCCCCTCATCAGGTCTACTGATAAAAATATGTTTCTTTGGTGTATGTGAAGCAATAATCTACTACTCTTCCAAGCACACTGCTGCTGCCAGGCTACAGTACTAGTCTCCAAACACTATGATGCTATCTAGTGTTTGGATAAAGGATCTGTCAAATATAGTCAGCCATTTGTCAAGCAGTATTTCAAAGAATTTTGTGTCACCCATTTCATTCAGGCGCAGGACAGGGACCCGTGTAACTCCAGATCAGGGTGTGAATGTTTGGTGCTTTTCACTGTATGCTTTGACCTGTAATGGAATCACCAGTCATTACACCTACGTTTGTTGCTCTGCCTAACTAACAAAGCTGATCTTCATGATTGACAGCACTGTTGTATGTATGCTGAGACTCCATGAGGAATGAATTCCAGAAGCACCCTGAGAGAGGCAGATGCTCCTTGTAGAAGTGTCTTCCTACACAGGAATGTTAACAAGTAGACCTTAATACTGTCTCTGACCACGAGCTTGCTTTCCCCTTAAACTTTCACCAAGGTTCAGCTCAAAACCAAAAACTCTGTTGTGATTCAGTGAGACCCATGAAAGACTGAGCTTATCTGGAACTTAGCAGCCACTACAGGCTGTACAACAATATTTAAGTGTCTACTTAAGTAGGGCTATGAGAAATGAATGCCAGCCATTCAGCCAGTGAAACAAGCACCTGTATTGGTTTAGATAAATGCACTCAAACCAGTTGACTGATTTGTGGAAAATAACACCAGGTGGTTTTTTGTAACTGAATTTTCTGCTAAAGGAAGTAACTATTTACCTAAAATGAATGGGGGAGGGGCTTTTTTAAAGTATTTACTGAATAATTTTAGGCACAACTGCAGAAGCATTGTTTCTATTCTGTGATAGAAGAAAACACTACTACGTAGAAACTTTTAGATATTATAAACATAATTCACCATTAATTTTCCAGAAGTGTTTTGCAATGGCTGCTTAAAAAAAAAAGCTATCACAAAGCAGTATTTTAATAGTTATTGGATCCAGCAAAGAATTTGGGGAAAGTGCTACAAAAAAGAAATATAAATAAACACAAAACACAAATATGAACAGTTTGCAGTTTTCCAATATTCACCACTACAGTGTTTTACAAACTGTACATTCCAAGCTTACATTAGTTTAAATGCTTAATCAATTTGAAGTGTTTTTCTCTGACACTGGTTTAAGCAAATTAATTTATTTCTTTATACTGAACCCAATTTAACAAATCATAGCTCCTACCCAGTTAATTCACTGACAGCAAAAGTTCCCACTTGCAATAATGTTATCCCCTTCTGAATTCACAGTAATGCCTGTTGCCTTACAGAAACCACTGCCACCCCTTCCAACTGCAGCCAGTAGTAACAGATAGAGCCAGCTACAATTTCTGTATTCAGACAAAAATTCCACTATTTTATTTAGGATATAAGGATTTGTTTGTTTGAGTTAGCCAAGTTTACTTGTTGGTGGGGTTTCTTTGCTTCCTTCTCCTGTCTGAAGCACTAGGCTAGGCACCCACATGAAATGCTCTTTTGAATGCTCCTTAGCCTGACTGAGAGCATGGGCTGCCTTTTCACTGCTGTGGGCTCCTACGGAAACAGTGCATTCAGTAAAATACTCCTGTGTTCACTGTCCTTCACTGCATTCCCTAAACTTCCTCCTCTGCGGCTTCAAAGGCGAATCACATTCTCCCAGCAAGGTTCAGACTTGTGCTGAGCACAACAAAGCAAAAGATATGATCCCAAAGATATGGAAAGAAAAAAGATATGATCTTAAAGGTATAGAACAAAGGTCATGACCCCAAAAGTTCCAGCAACTTACAGGGCCAAACTCACTCATATCAGGAGAGGGTAACTCAAGAGCAGCTTCCAGTACTTGTTTTCTTCCTGGGGGCTAACCAATGTGTTGAGACGTCCTGGTTGATTCTACAGCAAAGTCATACCTACAAATATTTCTTTTAAATCACTGAACATGAGTAACTTTGTAACATGAGAGTCAGCAGGTCTGGTGCATTAGTTTTAAAATACCTAGCCTGGACAAATAGCAATAAAAAACAGATGTGTAGAAAGAGGAAAAGGTGCTCATTTCAGGTTTTGTGCAGTTTGCTAGATAATACACATATTTGAGTGCAAATAGGTGTATCTGCCTCTGCAAGGGTTTGCTATTAGTGAAATTAGTGGTCTGTAAAGAGCTTCAGCTGTGAGAACACCTGAATCAGATTTGGTCTTGAGTTGCTCTTTTGTCCTGTATCAAATAGAAGTAAGCACTAGCCTAAACCAGACTTTTGGTAGGATTTCATCTTGGTGTGCCATTGTCTTCTACTGAATGAAACAAAGCAGAAAATGAGGTGCCCCAGCACCTCCCAGGGTGCCAGTGTTTGCTGCCTTTTTCTGATTGCATAAGACAGGTACTTACACCTGTTGCTCAGCCTGACAATTATTCTGCTTTTATTTGGAAAGTTTCTGTTGGGGTTATGCCTTGGCCTAATATACAGGTGGAAATGTTTGTAAAACCTTGCTGGGGAAAAAAAGGGACAATAGTACACTATAAAAGCTCTGCTGTAAAATGATGGTACTATACTTCCTGGCAAGATAGTGATTGTATTATAAAACGTGCATGATGATTTTCAGCCTGCATCAAGAATGCAGAATGTGAAAACATTATAAGAAGTAAGAGAAACTGGAATTTTCATTATGGCTTGCAATATTCTTTTCAAGTCCTAACTTAGCTACTGGAAGTGTTTGCAATTTGCACTGCCTTTAAATGCTGCTATTTAAATCAATAACTTTACCATTGCCAACTTCCACACAAAATGAATAGTGTGCAACTAAAACAAGAAAGATCATTTTTATAACTTAAAAAGAGGCATAAGCTTGGGTTCAGGTTTAGCACTTGAAATGCTAAAAATAATATCAACAATATTCAAAAACTAAGTATAAAAAAAGGACAGAATTTCTGGGAAAGAAAAAGGCTTTTCCTTGTTGTGCTATATTTGCTGTGTACTATGTACAGATGGCAATGCTTTCAATAACACTCGCATTGTGTTTGATATCCACTACATTTGTGTTTGTAGAGGAATTTTTGTATATATTATCAACCTACTTTGTATTTAAGAGAAGCCTTTTTGAACTCAATTCTACCTAATAATATCTCTCAAAAGATTTTAATTGAAGGATGATTGTGCTTTGTATACACATAGATGATATCTTCTAATAGCTATTTGATTTAAATAAAACTGACATTTAATTTCCAAAATCCCCCATTTATTTACTGGTGGAATAGTTTTTGTTTCTTGCACTAAAAAAGGCTGCTTTTTTATCTGTTTATAGGCACTAAAGCTCTCAGTGCGGTGAAAACTGCACTGTGTTGGAGCTTCACTGAGCATCTTTTTCCTCTATTTTCATATCTGTCAGCTGCAGTATGAGACTGTGAGTCTTTTTCAGCTCTGAAAAATATACAATATTTCATTCAACAGTCAATAATTTTGACTAAACAACTTTTTTCAGATTTGGATAATTAGATTATTGCAATGTGGTAATATTGTATTGTCTAAGGAGTGGCTTTTTTTTTAAACTGTGGTTTTTTCACATATTGGTGAAATATTTCTGAGATTTCTGCAGCTGCATTGAGAAAAAAAAGGGTATCACACTCCTTGCAGTTTATCTGGTCTGGACCACTAAAAATCCTTGCCCCTTTTATAGCAGGTAGAACTCTTTCCTATGTGTAGAACACAGTTCATATTAGAAGTAGACTCAATTACAAAGAAATATTTCTATTTGTTGGCTATCATTGTTGAAGTTCTTGACATCACAGAAAGGGGTTATAGATATTAGCAATGAAAAGATATTTTTTTCCTCTTGCTTGTTTCTATGCAGCCACTTTTAGTGGCTCTTAAAATATTCATGATTCCCACACAAAATGCAAACTGGTAGAGGGACAGTTTTGATTGCTTAATCACATGAACTAGACAAACACATAGATTGTATCAATTCTTCAAGCAAGACGTCATTATAATTAAAATAGCAGCCCTCATCTTTTTAGGATTTTAACTCTTCTTGTAGATTACCATTTGAAAACTACTATTCTCAAAGGCCAATTAAAACTGCACTATTACTGCATTTCACAGCTGAGATAATACCACAGCTAATGTAAAACTGCTTCTTAAGACCTCAAAAGGTTCCTTTAAAGCAAAGATTCAGTGCCTAAACATGTTTCCTCAGAAAAAACTTCTGCCTTCTGGCAAAGAAATGTATATCTGTAGCGGTAATGAAGGAATTGCATACATTACATACCAGGTAGCAACTTACTTTATTAGTTACTTTATGAATACCTTCTTTTAGCTTCATTTAAAGTTACATACAACTTAATTTTATGCACAAGTCTTGATTTTTTTCTTGGTTTTTTTTGTTTGTTTGTTTTTTGTGGGTTTGGGGTTTTTTGTTTTGTTGAGGATTTTTTTTTTGTTTTGGGGTTTTTTTGTTCTAAAACTAAAATCACACTGCAGGTTTATTGAAAGGTGAGATTTCTTTTTTGTTAAAAATTTATAGAACAGCCTTGGAATTCAAGATTTGGGATTTCTGCTTCTCTCTTTAGGTTCCTATTCCTAAAACTTAAACTGAATCATTACTTAAAACTGGAAAATAACAAGGCCTAAAACATAATTCATAGGTCAATAGTTGACAAGTAACTTTAACGTAGAACAGGTTTCTGCAAAAAATACAAGACCTAAATAACCATTAGATGTAGTTCTCATTAGGTTAAGCAGCTATGCAGATCATCAGGCAGCACCATACAAAGAAAAGCTGACACTAATTTTCCATTTGGTTGTGTTTTACTGCCTACCTGCAGTAACCTATTAGGAATTTAAGATTAAATAAACTGGTGGTGACCTTTGGCACATCACATTGTGATGCTTTACCGCAATTCAGTGGAAACAGTTCACAGGCACAGCTCCTAGGATTGGTTATCCCAGCTCCTACTGTGAAAATTCTGGGGTGCATTACATCCCCAAGGCTGCACAGCCATCAGCTCTGCAGTGTGACCTACTACAAATCACCAGCAGGTTCCTCTTCTCTCCAGACCCCTCTTTTCTGCCTGTGCTTCAACCTTCCCCTCTGCCCTGTTTCCAGTTCTGACTCCAATAGTGGTCACACTTAGTTCTTGTATCTGCTGCACACCTACTTGGGAAGCTGTACTAACACCACATCCAAACTGTTGACTTTCTCAATAGTTCTTTTATCCCAAAGTCTTGGAGTCTTTGATATTCTGTATTCAGAATCACAGCCAATCAGATAAAAATGTAGTGTTTGTATTTATTTTTAAGACGATTCACAGGGACTCCATGGGTGTGAAATTTCACTTTAAGAAAAATAAATTTTCACTTGTATTTCTTTTGAAGGCTATGTCATCAAAGAGCTCAAGATTCTTAAGGAGTAGAATTAGCTAAACTTAAGAACAGAGAAGATGGAAGAAAATTTCTCTCTCTGTGATATAATTTCAGACTAGTCCAATTTTTATGACTCTGGAGTTTTTTCTCATACCACAATTTTTCTGCTAGCAGTTTTTTTTCCTTAAGTTTTATACTTAGCACAGCTGAATCATACTTAGCATAGCTGAATCAGAATCTCTGACATGGGGGAAGTGATCACGATCCTAGAAACGTGTATGAGCCTCCACAGCACATAACATGCTGCTGTTGAGTGCTACAGACTCATAAAAGATGTATGTTACCAGCCAGTTTTTTGAAGCCTGACTCACAAATACCCTAATATTCTAACAAAATTAATGACAGTTTCAAACAGATTATTTTTTAATCCTGGTGTACTGCAAAGTAGTGTTCTAGCCTCACAGGCTTTTTCTCCTTCTATTTCATCTCTTTCACTTCCACTCTTAATCCCAGTCTTCCTCTTTCTTTTATTTTTTATTTGCGAAACATATTTTCTGTGTTCAAGTTCAAATTCTGTTTTCTGTCTGCTCCAATTTTTGCCCTCCCTCTATTTCCCCTTCCTCTTCCCATTTCTCTTTTAAGAGTTACCTTAGTTGGCTATCAGACAACACCACTTCTCCCATCAGCATCACCCCTGCTACACTAAGATTGAGCCACTTTCAAAGAAAGCAGTCTTCTTTTTGATAATCCTTGACATGTACCTTATAAATCTTACTCGTTCCTATGAAGATTTCCCAGAGTTTTGACCAAACATTTGCTTATAATATATAAATACTAAAAAATAAAAAAATCCATCATTTAGTTACAGCCTGTCTCAAAATCCAGAGAAGTTTTCTTTGTCATCTGGAGTTAGTAAGTCATTTTCTTTTCCAGACAAACATTTAGACTACCAGCTTCCACCCTCAGTGTATCCAAACTAGTTCCTCTCAAAAGTAGGCATTCAAAGCAGTGACCTCATGGGTAGGAAATACAGGATATTCTTCTGCAGAAGAATGGCTGTTCAGTACGAAAGACTTCAACCTCTAAGCTGTCAAGGGCTGCCCTGCCTCCTATCAGGTCATACTGTCAGTCTCAAGAAGTTGCTGTGCTTCACCACACAGAGATCTACTTCCCCACTAGATTTTCCCAGCCAAGTGAATTACCAAAGAGACAAAAATAGAAACCAAATTCACAAAACAAGTGGAAGGTTACAATTTGGTCTAAAGTTATTCCCTGCGTGTTTTGTGTTGCAGGCATCTCACCCCATCTGCCAAACTGTTCTCTGCTGAGGAAAAAGCAATGGTCCCAGGTACCTGCACAGGCATCTCTGGTCCTTCATGAGCGAACTACTCACAGAAAGTTTCTGCATCTTATGAAATATAAATGTGCATCATTCATCAAAAAGCATTTGCTTTGGCTAAATAAGATTGCAAATGATAATTCAACCTGCAGCGTACATGATGGGTTGATTTGTAGAGCACATAAACTGACAGGGCACTCATCAGTAAGTTAGGAAACTGAGATTTACATCACTGCTCAAACTCAGTGACCTCAAAAGTCCTGAACAGGTTGCAAAATCTTTCATTTTGTACCTGAAAGGTACACAGAAAAAGTGATTGCTCTACTTCATGTGAGAATTCAATGGGTGAAGACATTAAGCTATTACAATGTGCACACTTGCTGCAGTGCTTTGTAAATATCATAGCTCTCCATTGCATTTAGGAAAGCTTGTATGCAAGATACATATTTGGTAACAATGACATTCAAATGGATTTTAATTTTTCTGAAGCATCCTTAATAATAGGTAAATATTACTGCATTTGACTACCATTTAGTTGCTTTTCTTCATAAAACAGCATTTTGAAAAGGCTTGGTTTCTATGCAATATTTCATATACATACATTTTACTAAAATATTTTGACAAATACATAATTTGCTGTAACTGACTAAAAATATCTTCCAGAAAACTCTTTCATTTAAATATATTCCTGATAGTTCCTTACTGGCTTATTAAAGTATTGCAGCCTTATGTATTTCTTTTCTTTTTTTTTTCATACTTTGGATTTTTTATTCAATTTTAATATTCTTCTAAGCTCAAAATTATTAATTATACTAATTAGGGAACATACCATTAGATACCATAATAAATGTAATATGTATTTCCAGGGACCAACTGAAAAGCAGTGCTCACTAAAGTGTAAAAACATCATCACATACAGTCCCTGTTCTCAGAAGTTTTCATCAGATAAACATGAAAAAAGTATGACATACAAGTAGACCAGCCATCACACTATTAATTTCAACCTGGTGGAATTTCAACCTCACCTTTTCCAATTCATAAAGAATGCAGACATATATATGCAGACAGTTGTAAGAACTGAGGTTTACTGAAGAGAAAATACCCTAAGTAGAAGGAAATGTGAGCACAGGGAAGTGAACAGAGAAGGCAAAGACAGAAGTGACAGGCGTAAGGAGAGAGAAGGGTAGGACAAATTACCGGTCCCTTGGTGACCAGACAAAATAACAAAAAGTCCAGTCAATGAAGATTCCCAAAGATCTGATGCATTTCCACACAGGCATAGTAGTATTTCATCTGGTGTAGGAAATCCTCATTCAGTAAAACAGAATCCGTTATGTACATATGCCCTTTCCTTTTTGGCTTGACAGATTACACAAACTCCATACAAGATGGTAACAGAATGCTTAAACAGTGGCAACCTGGGAGCAGGGCTGTTAAAACTCTTCTCTGGTACAAACCAAATATTGCCAAGCAATGCCAAGGTGATGCAGCGCAGTTTTGGGACCTGGCTGGACTCTTTGACCCCTGTCCTAATGATTCTAGCTGTTTAGGTAGCACAAAAAGATGTTGCCCCTGGCAGCAATCTGGAGAAGTACGGGAGAATCTGAGAGATTTTTTCCACCTGCTCCATTCCCCATCTCAGTGGAGCAGGTTTACTGGCAGCGAGCCATTACCTGGCCTTTGTCAATCCCAGATAAGTCTGTGACTTAAAGACAGATGATTTTCCCTTTCTCAAATCCTGCATCAGCTTTTGGCTGTGCCCAAGCAGCTGGCTTTCTGACTTTAATACTACTTAAAAGACATCTGTTTTCTAGGGCTTATCTAGTTCAGTAGAAGTTTTGTTGGTTTTATATTGACACCAAGTAGAGCTCCTTGGGACACCTTTCATGTTGTGAAACAGTAATTTGTATTTGCAACTGCTGTTTACCTCTGTGCAGAGATCAATATCTGCTGTATTTTGCCCTCTTAATTCATAAAATATGAGTTTAGAATGCGATCTTTTATTACCTATTCCTCATAAGAAATCAATGTTCTTATGTAACATAGGTCTCCCTTATTCAGGCTTAAATCTGTGCCTTTGTAGGCTTTTTTTCCTTCCAGTCAAAAAGATAAAACTCTGAAGTTGCATTATTAGGAGGATGTAACAAAGATTGGAACAGTAATCCAGGCTTTTCTTTGGATGATTCAACTACCTTTTTCTGTAATAAGCAAATAAAATACAATATATATCCAATAACAAGCAGGATTTAAATTTCAAAGCAATGACCCTAACTGAGCTGATAAAAAATTTGCAAGCATGTCCAAATTTCAGGGAAAACTAAAGCTGTTATCAAAACATTAGAAAGTTATTAAGTCCTTCTTAATACTCTAGAGATGTATAAATTGTTCAAAGTTTTTACTTGTTTGGTTTTTTGTTTTGTTTTTTTTTTTTTTTAAACTACTGTAACTTAGTTTCTTGGATATCATATTTATTCATGGTATTTCCTGGTTAAGTGAGTATTAAAATGGGCATGGAAAAAAGAGTTTTAGGAAGCATGAAATAATAGCAAAGGCCACCTGAGGCTGGCTTTGAAAAATGTATGATAACTTACTGAAATCCTTGCCACTATGATTTCTTTGCTGGCCAGTGTATCCCATTCCATGGTGCTTGACACATAAAAATATTATAAGAAAGCAAATTTATTGGACACAGACATCTTTGAAGAAGTTAGGTAGCTCCAATCAGATAAAATGCTTCTAGTGATCAGTAGGAAACTCCTGAGGCCACATTTCCCAGACTGTAGATGATTCTGGGGCTGACTGTCAGGTAACCATTTTCCCTCCCAGCTGCAGCAATTCATACCTGTTATTAATAAAAGACAGACATCCCAAGCAGTTTATCACTAATTTTCTCTCTGTTTCTTCTAAGTTAGCCTATTATTATCCTAAATGCTGGGATAGCATTTAGCTTCTCCAGCACCTTTCACAGAACATTTGTAATTCATAAAAGAGAGAGGCCACAAATACAAATTTGGGTCTGTATTCTGAACTTAAATCATCAAGAGTTTTTGTTGATAAATAATTCCACTGATAACAGTAGATCCATGTTACTTTGCTTAGCCTTTCTGGGGAATTTCGGGTCATATTCCTCTTGTCTAACTTCAGGCATTTAAATATTATTTTACTAGATTCCTTCCTTGTGGAACTGAGTAGATGAACTGCACTATGGAGGCACAAGTCTCTTTTGAATGACTAACAGCATGACACTGACTTTGACTACATGCTGATTAAAACACATAAAATTATTTGAGATGATCTACTAGATCACAAATAAAGACTATGTATAATTGTTACCCACTTGATGGATAGATTAGTTGAGATTGATCTCACTGCTAGAATCAAATAGCGGATTCTACGACAACTAATAGATCATCAATATAGAATATACATATAAATCTTACCCGTTTGATGGAAAGATTCCACATAGATGCTTTGCCAAAAAACCCAAAACAACAACAACAAAAAAAAACTGCAACAAGACAGCAAAAGGATCTCTTGATTAACTCAATTTTGTCAGGGAAATTTCTTGCCATAAAATTTATTTGAACAGCACAATGTGATGTCTTTCACAGAACGCCTGCTTCATTTAGTTGACACAGGGAGGCTTTTAGAGGGAGGAAAATATTTCAAGGAAGATCAAGAAAATTGCAAAAATACATTCCCTTTATGCATGTGTATGTTTGTTTGGCACATTTTTGGTCTTTTTTTTTTTTTAAACAAGCATGGTTTGTTGAAAATACTGTATATAATTACATGGCAGAAGCAAAGGAGGGTTTCAATTGATTTAATTTATTTATATCTCTCTTAATCCTATTTCATCCATTCAGTTTTATCACCTTTCAGTGTCTCCTGCTGCCTCTTATCACTCCAGCCCTGCACCTCCCACTGTCTGGTTATAAACATTGTAGTCTTTTTATTTCTGGCACTTAGCTGATCCTATCCTTCAAAACTTTTATCCCCCACTGAATGTAATCTGACCACTTAACTTTTATATATCTGTTCCTTCACTCTACTGTCTCTTTTTACCAGGATGTTGAATATCTTGTGTTTGCCTCTTCACTTTGACTATATAAGCTTGTTGCTTCCTGTGGACTGAAGTAGGTTCAAGGCAGACAAATAACCAGTAGTCTGTGTACCATTTTCAGTGTTTGCTTTAGATGTGGTATTATCTGATAACAAATAGAGTGACATTTACTGGGGTGTTTTATTCACAGGTTTTTCCGTCATCTCATGGAGACAGCTGTCTTCATGACAGAGTAGTAACTTGTCACTACATCATCCCAAGATTCAATATCAAAGCCTTGCAGGGATCAGCTTTCAGAGCAGGCTGAATCTGATGTCAGGTGTACTTTGATAGGTCACAGATTACTTCATCTAACCTGATGCTGCTAGTGGCAAGTTCAAAATAAGGCTGTGCTACACTCTCCTGAACACTCCTACTGTGCACATAAAAACTTTGTCCTTTTAACTTGCAAGCATCTCCATGCTTTTTGGAGGAAAAAAAAAACAAAAACAAGAATAGCTAGTGAACTATGTACTGTTAGTATGGTCTGGAAAGAATGGAAAAATAGAGAACTGGCCATTGGTCCCATACAAAAAATCCATCAGGCAAAAAGGAACAGAGAGTAATATTCTTGGGGTTTTATCATTTGGGGAAAATGTGATTTCATTTTTCAGTTCTAGAAATAGAAATAAGAGTAATTTAAGAAAAAAATGTGACTCATAATTTCTCATAAAACTTCAGCACAGCTTCAGAAAACACAAGGCATTTTCTGTGCAATTATTACAGCATTCCTCAGTGAAATTCTCCCTCAGGAATCTTCATTTTTGGAAGGAAGACAGTTAAGATGATATTTACATAAAGAAAGTAGAACTCTTCGGAGTTATTTTGCAGGAATTATCCAACTGTCCTGATGTAACTTAAAATGTTTAGAAAGTAGTGAAATAAGTAATTCTGGACATGTCTTCTTGGAAAAATTAGAATTAGAAAATTATGCACCTGAAGTCTTTAACCAGTGAAGTACCCTTCTGCCTGGTTTTAGGGAATTCTTTTAGTCTGTCTTCTCTCCCTTCTGTCTTTCTCCTAAGGGCAGATTGCAATGTCAGGACCAGGAAAACAACATTATTCAGAATAGTCAATTAAGTATTAATTGTTAAATATGATAAACTGAATAATCTCGAAATATAGAGAGGTTAAAATTAAGCTAAAGGAGCATATGATGACTAATGGAGAAAATAAAGGTCAGCTAGGTCCAGATTGTTCATTTGATAAGCCACTCACAAACATGAAGGTGTTCTTCCAGCTCTAAGAGCACAAGAATCATCTGTGCAAATAAACTGAACAATAAATTGACATGTGCAGTACAAATTTAGGTTCTTATGTTTGTTTATTTTGCTAAAGCTTGGAAAGCAGTCATTATTGAGGAAACTCAGTCAGTGAATTACTGTAACCGTATGTAATAGATATGAGCAAAGCACATCACACCAGGTGCTATTTGCATGAAGTCTCCACACCACAATTTCCTCTTTAAGATGTGAAGAGGAGTGTCTCAGGGCATTTAATCAAATATTTTCACATTTTATACCAATTACCCATACATTTTAGGCACACATTCATTTTAGGCACTCTACTGCTTGATCATTATAATTATTGTACATTCCATGTCTCTGAAACATGCCAGATTTGTAATTGGAAGGAAGAAAATTATCTTGAGACGTGCTCTAACAAAACAATGAAAATAGCCTAGGAACAATGTCCTTTTTGTTCTGCCTACAGTATTTTCCTGCTGTCTATACAAAAGCACAATAAACGTTTAATCTGAATTAGAAGAAAAAACTTCCTGTTATCTAGATACCTTCAAATCCAAAAAGAAAATTTGCCATGTAAAATGTCTTTATACGCAACCGAATCCACTTCTAAATTTACTCTTAATCTACAACATAAACCTACCTTCCATCCTTTTGAGCAGTAATCTCTCTGAAAACAATCCTACAAGGGGCAAAAGCACAAGAGTGAGGTAACTAGTCTGCAATGCAGTTTGGAAATCAAGTCCTAACAGCACCAAAAAAAAAAAAAAAAAAAAAATCCTCACTGTGCTGGCATACAAAATACCAAGCTGAGTCACATTTTAAAACTAAATTCCAGAGATGCCTACAACTGACATAGCTGAGCAGTTCACAATGCTTGGCTCACACCTTGCTTATACAGCTAGATTAGGATCCAAAATTATGTCATTTCATGCATATGTTCTCCTAGGAACTCTACTTGAGAGATACTGTCAAAGCGTATCTACTACACATTCAGCTTTTGAGTTCATCTCAGTAAGTAACTGCATTTTTTAAAACATATTTCTTCACCATGAAGAGCTGTGAAATTCTAAGAGAGTTGATTACCTAGCCAGTTTCAAAGGTGTGGGGTTTTGGTTTTTATTTATATGAAGATGATTAGAAAATGAATAGGAAATTATGGAAAAACACCTAAGCTGGAGCAATTTAGTGCCTAGGACAGTTTCTGAAGAGGCCTTCCTCCTTTAGCAGGTTTTAGAAATTTTCCAGTTCTTTAAGGAGTCAGTCATTGCTGCCCCCAGCTCGTTCACTTTTAAGGTCTAGTGCCAGGTCTACCAGGTTGCAGCATTATGTTCTGTCTCAGATGTCTCAGACCCATAATAATGTCTGGAATTTTTTTTAATAAGTGGTGTAGGTTTAAATTCGTTGAGTCAATAAGGAAGTATTAAACCAAGATTTCTGTATTTCTAGACAAATACTCCAACCATAAAGCTCTTCATAGAGCTGTGTTTCTTTAAGACTCAGGCACTTGTCTTCAGGAGAGGCGTCAGCTTGACTCAGGGACAGGATTAATAACTCAGACACCTACCCAGTTTTTTAACACTCAGCAGCCACACACACAGCATGTTATTCTAAATGTCACTCTTACCTTACCTGGGAATTGCCTGTGAACCTCAGTTTCTAATAGAGAATCCTTGCTTGGGAAGAAGATCATAATAGAACTAAGTAGTGCATTTATCTGAATTGATCTTTTAATATTCATCACTTTGATCTTCCAGTGTTTGCAAAACAATTTGCAAGTCACTTTCTTTGCTAGTATTAATTAAATGTTACTTTCTTAGTAACAGGTTAGCTTTCTTGGTGTTGTTCTGAGAAAGCTGCATGCCTGATTTCCTGCAGCAATAGAAGCCTGTATGGGTCATCCACAATGTGCATAAGTATTTTCAGCATTATTATAATCTTACCAAGGAATTCCCAGTTTTTTAAAAGGTTGTAAATTTCCCCCATCATTGTCCTAGAAAGAACGAAATTGTCTTACCTTCAGCTGTCACTCGAAAGATGTTATATTCATTGTTCATTTTAATATAATTTATGTGACTTGTGGAAGTGGATATGTGCTATGCTGATAATTCTGCAAATGCAACTCTTCAGAGCAAAACTGGAACAAAACACCACTTTCCTATAAACTACCTGCAAATAATATAATTGGCAACTGAATTGGATACAGTGGTAACAAAATCAGTGGCTCAACATCCTTCAAGCCTCTGCTGTGTTATTACCCCAAAAGGTGTACCACAGTCAAGAACATGCAAAACCTATTCCTCCCAGATTAAGCATAGGGGATCCAGCCTTGCTGAGAATTGCTTTTTACTCACTGTTACAGAGTTTCTTAACTCCAAATACTTCCATATGCATAATTATATTTTGGATCATAACGATGATTATTTTGTTTATACTAATATTTTTATCACTTCTGATGCAGAGTAGAAGAGTTTGACTATGCCAAAAGCTATTTTAGGCATATTTCTTGTTAGGCTACTTCAGTAATCTAAACACTACCTAATTACATATATTTTATTACTTCTGCTTCCTATTCTTCAAATTACTGATATATCCTTCACTACAAGTGAAACCTTGAAATATCACTGACTTTGTGGCACTCCAACCATAGCAGTGGGAGAGTTGTGCCTCTATGGTTACCCATGCAATATTTGTTTAATTAATGACTTAAAGGTAGTCTGTTACCCATCAGCCTTTTCTGCTGGTGAGAAACAGGCTGTTTTCATGTCGTTCTCCATATCAACCTGCACGGAGTAACTCTTACAAGTTTTGAACATTTTTCATTGTAGTATTTCTGCAGCATTTGGACTCCCACTTCTGAATTAAAAGGTGACAAAATCAGAAGGTTTCCTCAAAAAAAAAAAAAGTGCTTCCAACAGTTTAGGGAAAGTGGGAAATAAAGGGACCGCAAATGCTGAAAGAAAGGGAGTGGAGGCACTGGGGTATGGAACCACTTTTTGCATAGATTTGAGTATTACTTGTTCCACAGGGCTGCAGCTGAAACGGAAGTGAGTGTACATCAGAGCCAAATTGCAAGTCAATTCAATAAAAACTGATGAAAGACATGATTAAACCTCTGTTTCTGATGTGTATCTGTCCCATGCTTGATTCTGCTGAAAATTCATATCCCAGAAACTTCTATGTGAATATTTTGTAGGAATTAAAGTTCTTTGTATTTCACAGTTTTGAAAAGCTCCACCCAGATCCATTTGAGATTCTTCTCTAGCTGGGAAGATCCCTACCACCAAGTTGATCACTCTGAGTGATTCCATGTTCTGAAGGGACCCATTGTCCCCTGTTCCAGACCTTAATTTTCCAGCTCAGCAAGGCAGATGAATCTCTTGCAAGTTATTAAGTTTGAGTTTTTTTCTGCTAATAACTTTTATGACTCCATTCCTTTTTTCTTAAACTGAAGCCAATGCATTCTTCATTGTATTCCCATGTGAATGAGTCACATTAATGATTCCCTGTTGTCCATGGACAGGGATACATGTAAAATAAGGAGTGTAAAAAAACCCACCCATAGCAAAACTTGGCTCATTTATATCCCAACATGCAAGAAGGAGCAATGTATTTGAGCAATCGTGATTTGGAAGATTTAGACAAAATCATCAAGTTATTGTTCTCTGTAACTAAAATGTTATTTCTGCTTTTATTTTTGCCTGAATTGCCGGGTAAAAACATTATGAATGCATTGCATGAGGTCATTTCAAGTGAAAACCTCTTCCTCCTTTTCTATAGAGTGTGGCTCCCAATGGCTCATTTTATGCTTCTTATGTGACATAAGCACAAATCATAAAAAAGGAACAAATTAAAAGGAAACTATTTTCCTGCAGTTTGTCGTCATTACTATGTCACTTAACAATAAAGAAGTTATTTCTCCTTTATCTGATTTGCTCTGCTTTTCACTTTCTTTTCACAGTTTCTTTTTAAATTTTGAAACAATCAGTCCACATATCCTCACAATAAATAATATTTCTGGATTTTTTTCTGTTTATATAATATAGTACAGATATGGAAAGTATATGGGTAGCCAAGTTCCTCTGGCTTTGCTCTGTGCCATTTCAGAAGGCATACTGCTTTTACAAGAGGTGCTGTGTCAAAACATGTCTTAAAGGTCTAAATTATCTTCTAATTGTTCAACAGGTATAACAGGATTCAAATTTCTTTTCAGAAGTAAAAACTGTTCTCATCTATTACTTCATGTCACGAACCAGAACTGCAAAGCCTCAGAAAAAAAGGCTTCTTAATTAAAATTGCTGTCTTAAAAAACATAATTCTATCACAACATCTCCAATTAGATTTTTAGCAAATTGAAACTGATAAAGTAAACAGATTGTATGACAGTGATTAGCAAAGCACTGAGAAGAATTTAGTCACTGAGTTGAACATATGTGAATCATTGAAGGTAAAACCTCAAAGATATTTAACCAGAAAAATATTATGTCAAGGGTAAGTATGAATAACATCTCTTCAATATATTTTGAGCAAGTGTGAAAACAAACAATAATATTCATATATGGAAACAGTTATTGAGAGCAGTTTCATAGAAAATTGTTTCTGGGGTTTTTGTCTTTAAATAATTATGTATAAATGTAATTTATTAAAATAAATATTGTTCTTTTATTTAAGAAAAACCAAACAAACATCTAAATTTTCCTTTGGAATGTACAGCTAAGTTCTGCTAATAATAAAATTGCAGAATATTGCAAGCTATTGCATCATTAATTCCTGTATAACCATTTAAACATTGTAGTCATAATTACTTTAATAATGTTTTCCCATACTGTCTTAATGATTTGTAATTGTTCCATTTTCCTAGACACCCTAATCTGCCATGCAAGTAAAGGGGACAGAAATTTATACAACCAACGGAAAACTGAACCTTGGCAAAAAAACCCAAAATGTATTCACTACATACTAATTGTAGGTTATGCCATCATGCTCATTTCTGAGTTGTGTTTAGCAGCAGAATTTCTGAGCAAACCCCAAGTGTTCCATTTCCAGTCCTACCCTGTGGGCACTTACAAGAATTCTTTCCAGAAATGAGATCAGGCTGAGCCCCATTTTGGGCAGTCTAGGAGCTTCTGTGCTCTAGAAAGTATTAGGACTTCCAACAGGATATTTCTGTCAAATAATACCTAGAAAGTAAGAGAAAATCCATTGGTCAGTTGTTCTTCTGTTCATTCACCAAGAGTGAAGAACAATGTCTCTAAAAGTACTTTTTCTTTTCTTTTTCTTTTCCCCTGGACACAACTGAATACCTGTTGGTGCTGAGCAGCCTAAGGGTAGAGTGTGGAAAAAGATGAATGCAAACATCCTCGAAAGTCTCACTCTCTGCATTAAAATACTTTCCAGTGTACTTTCAGTTCTTCTCAGGCGATATGCCATCTGCAGACAAGTTTGCCACCATTTCTACATTATTTATAATTTCCTCTGAACTGTAAAATCATGATCTATAGAAAAGGGGGAAAAGGATTCCTTTCTTATTTCTTATTACCCCTCTAGCTCATGCACCACTGTCTTGAAAACATCTGTGGTGTAGGCAGCTGTATAATATAACAGAGGGTTTTTGTTCCTGTGAAAACGAAAAAAAATTGACCTCAGAGTTAATTTTTCCATATTTTCATTAAGGTAACTGATAGTAGATACAGATTCAATTAAACTGAGGCCTGTGATCTGTCATCAGCCATTTCAAGTTTTGTAAGTGGTTTTTACTCTGCTGCTTTTGGTTTGTGTTTCTCAAAGTCTGTTTTAAGTAGAGGAGTTCATTTATTTTCTGGGATAAAAACCAAGACAATAAGAAAATAAATCATTATCTGTGTCCTGGAAACATTTTATTGTTCCTATTATTCTCTTTAAACTGTGTTTAAAATGTTCAGGACACATTATATATCTACATATATATGTATATTATTTCTTACAAATAGAATAGAGCTAAGAAAGAATTAATTAATGGCTAATAGTAGTGATAGTCGAGGAAAAAAAGACAGAGCAAGTGATAAGCTGAATTAAAGTCCTACTTGACCAAAAGTAGCCTGCATTTTTTTAACTCTGAAAACAGTAATTGCAGTGTTTGAAGTATTACGCCACAGGCAGTAATATCTATCTTAAATTTCTTCTTGGCACAGTTGGCTTCAGTGATACCTTCCCTAATTTATAAGTCTTAAGTATAAAGTGACAGCTGCAAGTGCCTTGCAGGAATGCATGTTCCTCTTTGCATTGTCACACAGGTTGCTTGGAAAATCATAAACCTCTGGAACAGGAACAGCAGTGCCAGTTTAAAGGGAAGGTTGTGACAAAGGTTATGTCATGGCATCATGGAACAATCACAGCAGGATGTTTACAGCCCAAAACTCTTCCTCAGTTTTACACTGGAAACCAGGTAAAAATGCTCTTAATATAAATGAAAGTCATAAATAGTCTGCCAAAGAGTGAAATACCATGTATTTGTTTAACCAGTTCAAATTCCCAAATTCTGGGAGCACCAGATGAGACAATATTTATACATGTGCAGATAGAAGGACTGATTGTCCACTGCCTTCCACTGGCACATTTGTAAAAATTTGAGTGCAGCTTCTGTTTTGACAAGTCCTTCACTTTAACCAGGCTTTGGTCTTCCTAATTTTTTCAGCCTGGTAAAACAACTGGCCATCTGCCAAAGTTGCTCAGACCACCCCCACCTCTGACATTTACAGATTAACAGATTTGGTGGGAATGGTAGTGAGCTTGTCGGGCTTATTTGTTGAAATTGTTTTGAACAGATGTCTTAATTAGTTGCTTATAATATTACATTAGCATTGTTTATGCTAATGGGGTTTTTAAAGTAATTGGTCCAGAGTGTCTTCAGGAATACTGAAGTGAGAAGGATGGAAATGAAATTGTCCCACTTACAGATTAATTTCTAAACTCTCTTCAGGGAGTCATATCTCTAGTGGAGATTTAGAGCAAAAAGCTAAGTTACAGTTTTGCAGACAGTCCAAAAATTTTCTTTTATTTCCAGAATAAAGCAAAAATAAATAAGATGGTTGCAGAACTGTTCAAGGATGCTTAACTTTTTCTAATTCAAAACCAAATTTGTATTTGGAATTTATTTTGAATAGCAATATCACATCATACTTAGAGCATTGGCATTTCCAGTGTCAAAACTCATTTGGCATTTCTGAGTCACAACTGTTGGCCATTTTTTCTGTATGCTGTCTCTTTCGATTACCTGGCACACCAATATAAAGAACACATTTGAGAGTGTGAGTCAGCATTCTGGTACCAGACATTATGGTCTTACTGATATCAGGTGGCCATATCCTCAACTATGTTTCAAAGTTCAATTTTACTCAAGAGGACAAAGGACAACCTTCTTTACAGGCCACTTTTTATGAACTGTTCCAGTAGAGTTGACTCTTGAATACTGTGTGGAACAGTTAGTCAGCATATAACCTGCAAAAAAAGACCTCCTGACTAACAAAGTTTGGTAAGCTGTTGTGACCCCCCTGGGCAAAATCCCTTTTCTCACAGTTGTTTTCCAGCCCAGTCACAATATTTGTAATATCCCAATGTTTTTTCAGGCTTTGAGGAAATAGTATACCAAGCTTGGGAATAGATAAATATTATTTTGTAAGTAATTCAGAACCCATGATTGAAGTACTTCCCTTTAGCAAAGAGGAATGTGTTTTCTGAATATCAGATAGAGTTAAGATTCACTTGTTTCATATTTTTTTTTTGTCAAAACCTTGGTGGTGTATCTAGTGAATATGGACATGCATATGACTTCATTGAAGAACAGAGATTTTAGCTTTGGTTTCAACAAGAATAATACACTTGGATATACAGAAAAATTTCCATAAAATAATAGGAAGAACGGGTGCTTAGTTGAGGTCTAAGCTAGGATATCCACTGAACTCAAAATTGCTGTAAGCTAAGAACATATGTTGGCTAAGATATTTTGTTCCATGGGATGGTTAAAAGCATGCAGATTTGTGGAAAGAGGTTCAGTGTGTGGCCCCTGCCACCATAGCTCAGATCTTGTATCTATCCAGGATTAGCCCTTCCTCAGGCACAGCCTCCAGCCTTGCTGCTCGGCTGCTTGTAAGCCATTTAAACTGCCTGTGGGAGCTATGGGTTGTCTGTTATACTACTGTGTTCCATCCCAACGATGGCAGAGAGTTTTCTCTGTATGTAATCTATTATTTTTTTCCAAGACTTTATATTTCTCTTGATTACCACACTTTAGTCCCCATACTGCATTTTCAGTTATTGGTCTTAATGTTTACTGGTTTTAAGTACAAGCAATGATTTTTTGTTTGCAGATTTTTAAAGTAAAAATATATAAGTACATATTAGAATAGATAGTTATTATTATAATATATATTATACAAACATATTTATTTAAATAAATATACATATTTGTTATTTTAAACAACAAATATATATGTTTGTAAACATCTTGAGTGTAAGGCTACATGAACCCCAAGGCAAATCTCTATATGTCTTAGGATATATCATCAATCAATTAAAAGTCAATCCCCAAAATCAAAAATTCTTTCTACACTCTATACCCTCTAACATAAGCCTTCATATGCAATTTTCTCATCTCATTTATTCTATTTACAAACCTGAATATACGCATGGCAGATGGCCTTAAGACTCACATAAACTTTTACCAGATCACATTTAAGTTCTGAATTAAAAGTGTCAGAGTTCAGTGGAGAAACCACTCTTGACCTTTGGATTAGGGACAGTGGGATTCAGTAGAAGAAGGAGAAATGTTTTTAAATGTAACTAATCAATGCACATAAAATGCCCATTTCCTCTGTAAACACCTGACTTTTTAAACTGTTCTGCTCTATTTTGTTTTGGATTTGCCTAGGTGGAATTTGAGGGCTGTGGCTGAAGGTAGATCAAATCTGCACTCACCAACAAGCCATAGTTACATCACTGTAATATAAACCATAGCTATACTGACACATCCTGCATGTAGCATATGCTCCACTGACAAACCCTCTTCCTTCAAGTATTTCTTGGGAGACCCAAACGGCCCTTTTGTTTTCAAACTAGCACTTAAATATTCATATGACTTCAAATCTGGTCGTTGGCTCAAATAGTAACAGTTTGTTGACAGAAATCCTATCGAGTAGTGTTTCATTAAAAAATGCAAGATGTACCGCTATTACTTTAAAACATAGTTGGCCTCAAATCTTACTGTTAGAAAGATAAGTATGGAGCAAAATATTTGCACCTCTTCACTGATTTTTCAATGTGCTGTTAAAAATCTAGATTCACAGAGCATAGGTGAGCTTGATAGTAGAAAGGCAATTTGTATTGTTCTCATTGGAGGGGCATGTAAAATGGGGATTGTGATTTTGACAACTGCACAATTTAATATTAACAAAAAAAATTGTTACTTTTGTTCTGTGAAAGTGACAAAATTACTTGAACACCATCCCCATTAAAAAGAACAGGCAAAGATATCTCTAGCGAATACTAATTCTGGTTCTTCTCTTTTCTGTTTGGCACACAATTTTTTAGGAAAGCTGTTTAAGTCAGTGGAAGTCTATTAACATAAGCGCATTGTGGAGAAAGATGCACTGAGTTTCTTTCAAATTGCTTTTCAATTCTTCACTTTCATTCTTTGAGATCCAGTAGTAAAATTGCATAAACAGCATCTCTGTTTTGTCTAAATTATCATATCAAGTCAAGAATGGGAGGGGTGGGGAGGGTTGTATTATACAGTTTATATTTACCTATTTATTTATGTTTTCATATCAATGAAAAAAAAACCAACAAACTACTTTGTTTCCTTGTCTTCCAAATGTTTTTTTCTCCATTATACAAGACCAGACTCAGTTATACTAGCATATTTCCCATCACTGTTCTTCTGTCAAGATCCATGGGTTTTACCTTGCTTTTGCTAATTCAAGAATTTTTCATCATCAAGTACCATTATTAGCTACTATACGGATAAACACACACGAATATATGACTAACTGCCATGGCAAGAAGCAAAAAGCAGGAAAGATGGTCTTATTAATAAATGCTTAGCATTCAATTGAAAGACTATGCTTATGGAAAGCATATTGTAAAAAAGCAGAAATGGCAAGAATAAAGGCTGTCAGGTCTTCTGCTGTTTGGGGTTTTTTTCCCAAAATTGTGCAGTGGTGTTATTAAGTCCTTTCTATCTAAATCCTTGGCAACCAAGCATGGCAATGCTTGGCTTTTAGACATATTCTGCTTAATGAAGAAATATGTGGGCGTCTGTGAACAGAGTTGTGTGATCCACTGAAGAATGACATCCACAGGTATGTTGATCTGGGGAGCAATCCATAACTGTTTGGTGAAAGTTTTGAAATAAAAGGTTGGGTAAAAACCTTTGCCTTCTTGTAAATATAGCTACATCTGGAGAGACACACCTCTCTTGCATGCACTACCACTGATGAAGTTGGAGCCTGTGAACCAAGAAGCACTCTACAGTCTTCGTTGTTTTTAATGGATTTGAAGTCAGTCTCTGGTGCATGCTGACACCCACAAATAAGTATGAATGGGATTTTCTTATTAGAAAAATAATATTTTTTAAGAGAAAAACTATATATATTTTGAGGCTATGGAAGAAAGCAGAAACCTCTGTATAGCAAACCAAAATGCCATTGACATTTCATCTAGAGGTTATTTCAATAAAGAAAGGTTGAGCACATCTATAATGTTGCTAAGGAGAAATCAATTGTGGCATAACAAACATGCCATCAGTGCCTTCTGTCCTGAACTCATGCCCATCATCCAAGGTGAGAAGTCCACTACCTCTCAGGTAAATCATATTCTTTGTGTTATAGGAAAATACATCTTCAAAAGCATCACTGTTACCTGCAGAATGAGCTTTAGGTCTGTTTACAAAATCTGAGCAGGATGAAGAAGTGAATCCATGAGACATCTGCATATAAAAATCCCAGAACATGATTATTGACAGCTGGATCATTTAAATGGGAACAATTCTAAATCTTAATAAAATGGGGGAGGGGGAAAAGAGGGAGGGGTGGAGAAGAAGGAGGGAGAAAGAGACAAAATGTGATTTATTTCCCTTTTTTCACCCTCTTTTTTTTTTTTTTTTTAATGCATATGTTCTTGGATATGAAAGAGAAGAATGTGTAAAAACAGATGTGGGACTACAAAGCCCCCCCACAGACTCCTTGAGGAGGAAGACGTATATAAAGAGCAGTCTGTGTGGCCATTAATGTACAAACTGATTCAGGGAAAGGATATGATATATGTTACAGCAAGCACATAATTCTTCACAAAAGCTGAGATGTACATGACTATCCCAGGGTAGCAAGGAATCAGTGTTTCTTGAATGATTAAATACAGCTAGTGTTTGCAAACATGAGGAAACCACTGCATGTCTTATCTAGGGCACACAAAGTTTGTCAAGAAAAGTAGCACATTTCTGAGACAAATCTGATACAGCTGTAGCTGAATGAGACAAGCTGGTAGGCTAACTAGCAGCTAAAACTACACTATTATGACATCACTGATATATACATAAGACCTTACTTTCATCTGGGAATCTCATTCAATCTTTTAGCACAGAATGATGTGTAGCTCAATATTGTTTAAGGCAAATTCCAAATTCCAATTTCCTACCACAGTTCTGAATCACCTTAAGGAAAATGTCTCCATCTTTCCTATAAGATTTTCAAGAGTTGTAGAATTTTCCTCATGAATTTACGGTCTGAAATGTTGTTTTTTGTTTTTTTGTTGGGTTTTTTGTTTGTTTGGTGTTTTATTCTGCAGCACTATTCCTACTTTCACATTTGCAGTCCAAAAAATAAAGCCATAAATGTTCAAGGCTTTTACCACCTCTAAATGGTCTAGTGGTTCTTCAATTTATTACTGTTTTTTATACAGTGCTTCTACTGTATTTCATGTTCCATTCTTCTTTTTTTTTTCATTCTTATATTTTCTAACACCAAAGGTTGATGGATTTTATTAGTGAGAGACACTAAAAATATACACCTTAACTTTATGGTAAGTAAAAAGTGTGATTTATGTCTCTGTTTTGACTGCTCATTTATTAACCATTATATCTATCATTGTTTTTAATGCAGTGACTTTCTTTAAAAAGTTGTGGTTTTCATGTCATCTGCCACTGCTGTGATCTCCTCACTCCCTATCATCCTCATAAGCTTCTATTCACTCCAGCCCGTTTCAGTATGACATGAAATGTTTTGGTTATTTTCTGTATTTCCCAGAACAACACCTCAGAATTACCTCTTCTTTACAGCATATATTGCCACAAGCAGTTTCCTGCTCACTCATACCATCCCATAACACAGAGTTCCCCAGTGTCATATTACAGAAGCATATGTTTTGAAATGCATTTCATGTTAAATTGTTTCATGACTTCTTTCAAATATCCATACATTCAGCCCAAGAGGAATACTGAATTGTATGGTCACTGCTGCTTGTGGTAGAGGCAAGAGCAAAATATCACATGTGATTTCAATGTCATTAAGTTGTTTATTCATAATTCAGAAGCAATGTGGCTGAATCAGCATTATTTCCTCTGTAAGAGGTGTCTGGTGTTAACTCTTCTGTTGCCTATCACCATGCACAGAGCAGAGACACAGCAAATCCCTCTTTTGTCAGTCTTTTAACTGAAAACATCTAAGTCTGTAGAGGCTTTGTACCAAGAATGACAGCAGCATCTGTCCCTTAGGGAATACTTGTCTCTGCTTTCCTCCAGATTTCCATGATATGTAATAAAAATACAACAAAAATTAAGTATGATAGCATTTTTGACTCAGACTGTCTTTATTTTCCAGACTAATTATACTGCTTCTCTCTCCTACTCAGATTGCCTCAAAACTTCTCCAGCTGGCCACGTTCCTCATACACAGCATCAGACAATACTACTGTCTCCCAAACTGTTGGTGCTGTTATTCACAGAGCAGCTTCCCAAATCAAACGTAAAGCCATGGCAGTCTTCTCATTAATTACAGCAACAGTTTGAGTGGAATGCTGTTGCACATCACAACAGTGCATGTGAATTAAAACATCGACAAAACACGGTTCTGTTTAGAGTTTGCTAGTGATAGATGGCTGTTCATGTGCAGCTATTTCTTAACAAAAGGCTGAACCCTTTTGCTCTTTAAATAGCAGGATTGCATACTACCTAAGCTGGAGCTGAACTTATCCATAATTCCACCCAAGTATCTGAACTGCTTGCGGCAAAGACCCTGAGTTAATTTTCACTCACTTATTCCCACGTAGCTCTGCTGAAGCTAATAAAGCCAATAGGTTTGACCAGAATTCTACTTCAGTTTTCTAAGCACATTTGTTTGTTTCATGACAGACATTTCTTTATGGGTTATGTTAGTTAGAACAGAGCCAGATGCTGATTCCTTTCACAAAGCAGCTTACATTTTGAGTGATCCCACTGGTACCAGCACCTTGCTTTGACTGAAAAACAACCAACCTGTGTGTGACAATGACTCACCATAGGAAAATGTTCTGGTACATTCAGTTTATCTGTTCTTTCCACTTAGCCATCAAACACCTCTCTAGGTACAAACCGTGCCACTTGGCACGAGTTAAGTGCTATTGAATCCTGAGAGAAGGTAACACAGAGTTTACCTCTGTGGTCAGATAAATCCTGTTTATATTGCTAGATGCTCTTAAGTTATGTGCTGGCAAGGCAAGCTTCAACACCTGCCAGGGATTTATGGCAAATCTGGCAGAAATGGACAAACAGAAGATATTCTTAACAGTATATCCCTTCATTAAATTTCTTCCCTTGCTTCATAGACTCAATAAGCCACCACCATCCACCTCTGCAGGTAACTGCAGAACTTCTAGCTCTGAAGGGGACACAGATGTCTTGAACCACTAACTACCCCTTGGGTATTTTTTTATATGCTGAGGGCTCCATGCCTATGCACCTGGTTTGGGATAACACATTTTCATTCAGCTGTTGAGGATTTTGAATCCAGTTGAGAAAACAACTCATTTGAATTCTCCACAGCTTGTTTGATTCTACATCTAATTCATTACCTGATCACTTCAAATTAGAACATTGCAATGGAAGAGTTGTTTTGTTCTATGCAGTTAGCAATTGTTTCCTCCCAGTCAGGATGCAGGATGTCCACTCATAGGGTGATCTGCAAGAGAATACTGAAAAATTTGGGTTTGTTAGCAGGTCAGAAGGAAAAGGTTAATGTAAAAAAATCTTTCTGTCGCAGGAGATTTCACAATAGTCAAAAGATTTTACTTTTATATTATTTTTCTGGTGTTGTCAGCAATTTCTATTCCCAAGATTTATTTTCCAAAATACATGTTTTGCTGTAATGATAACATACTACTTGGCTTTTTTTGGGTGGGGGTTGTTTTGTTTGGTTTTTTTTTTTATCTGCTCCTTTTCTATAATCATAGCCAAGTTTGCCTACACATTCAGGAGCTTTAGACCACCGAGATTTCTCAGTAAGAAACTGTTATTTTTGGCTTACAACAAAACTCTAGGAAGAAAGATACTATCATTAAACTTAAGAAAAACTGTATGTGCCAAATATTCAGTGTTTGGGGCATTATTGTAGTTTTCTTAATGCAATGTGTTTTTTGTACGGGGGCTCTTGCTGGTGTCATGGGTGCAATAGCACAGAGGAGAGGAGGCTGTTTGTTGAGAAATAACATTGTTTGAAAGCATAAATAGAAATGTGCACACAAGCAGGAGGCAAAATGAAGCACTTTGGTTGGTTAAAAATACAATAAGAATAATAGGTGTTTGAGTTCTGCTAAGTGATAATAATTACGTTTAAAGCACTCTGTAGACTACTGGCTTTGAAGAATACAGAAAGAAGTGACTGGTAAGTGTTTGCAAGTGTTCAATTTTTAATGGTCAGAAGCAAAAACAGCTCAGTTTGATACTAATTAAGGACTTATTAACTCTCTTTCAGCTCTGTGTCCAGTTGTACACTAAAATTAAGTATTTGACATAATTTTTTTTCTACTTGTATCCTTGAGCATAACAAGTGAATGTCACTATACCACAGTAATTTATTGTATCATTATACAATTAGATGTGCTTGCTTCCATAATTGCAGATCAGTTGTGTGGGTTTGAGTTGCATGTTGCACTTATAAATGACTTGTGATATAACCAAGATGCGAGACAGTGTCTCAGTTCTCTGCTCTTCTCCTATTAGCTCTGAAACAAAATTAGACTTATAAGAAACAGTAAAATTAGGCCACTTAATTAATCAAACTTGCTTAAAGTATCTGAAGCATTATTCATCTAGTAGATGTATTATGTGAATCAAGATAAATCTAACATCATAATTTTCAGTTTGTACCTCACACCTTTCTGTTAACCTGGCTCAGGTTTTAACTGAAAGATATGTATTAAAGATATGATATCTTTCAAATTGAAAGATTTGAACTCAAGTCAGGAACAGCACTTTCCCTGAAGCAGCTGTCTTGTGGCTGTCTCTGAGCAAGAGGATTCTCTTCTCCTGAGTTTGCTACTTAAGAATCCTTTGGCTATTTTTCAGCTATCCTTGCAAGTTTAGTCTTAGATCCAAGAATGCATGGATTGGACCTCTTTCTACCCCCCGTTGTACTACTCAGGACATAGTAGGATTTAAAAATTAGCTCCGAACTTATAGATCTGAAAAGCTCCATTGAAGCTAATGGAGTAACACCTCCTTGCTCCAGCTCATGACCTGGCCCTCAGGTTGTTTCTCAATGTTTATGTGCTGTGTGCTGGTCCTGGTCTGTCTCATGTAGCATCATGTCCCCAGAATCACCTCAGGAGGGCTCAAGATCAGCTTTGAGCCTTGCTTCAGACCCCTAAGAGAAATATCAGCCACATTCACCTTGCTGCCAGATAGTGGTGCTTATTGTCAGGTGTTAGCAACAAACCTCCCCTGTCAGGGGCAGCTGTATAGCCTGACAGAATATGTGACATACCTGAGTTTCTTGCTCAAATCACTGAATGAATGCAAGGAGATGCAGCTGTTTGTTTGGGCTGTTGCAGCTGTTTGATGGGACCTTCACCCATGAAAGCCCCTGGTTCTGTACCCAGAGCACCAATGCTACAAACTGACTCAAATGCAAGAAAAAGTGAGAGATGATGTTTGAAGGTTTATGGATCAGCATCAAAAGCTCACACAGAAGTCTGTCCACATCAACAAACAGTCCATTCATGGGCAATGGCATTGCACACCACAAGGGCTTCAGGGTGAGACTGCCTTTTGTTCCTACACATTTCCTTTGCCATCCCAGACTAAGTGCCAAGTCTTAATAGAAGAGCAGGCAGGCAATTAAATTACCTGTAAGTGATTGTGCAATTAGTGTACTGTACAGAACAGGCAGTCTGCACTGCATATCACCTCTGTTTCTCCTTTTCTCAGAAGAAAATTATTTTCTAGAAATTAGATTTGCTGCCACGTGCTTTTGATTCATATTCGTTATTTCTGGACCTACCAAGTAAGAAATAAAGACAGATCAACTTTAGCATATATTGCATGATAAGCACACTGGTTTGCAGGAAAACGCTACCTGCGTTGAGGTATGGAGCTGTCACGCTTTTAAATTCCACTCTTGAACTAAGAGCAACAAGAGTTAGCAACAAGAAAAAAGTCTATATTTTTAGCATGTTCATGCTTATATTCCATGTAACCCTACTACTTGACAATATGTTGTTGCTGGATATGTCAGAAAATTATATGTCTTTTCCTAGTTACCTTTACTCCTACCTATTTTCTCTTCAATACTACTTTCTCTTTTCACAAAAAATTGCCTCTTTGTTTATTTATTTAATGGACAAGAACAAAATCTGTGATGTGGTAATTCATGGAGGTTATTCTCCAAGCTGGTGATCTGGTACCTCTTTTTTTTGCTCTCACAAGTTCCAAGAGACATTGCCCTCATGGAGCCTTGTATAGGGGAGTTAATATAAAATTTTCTTATTTTCTTCCTTCAAATCCCTTGTCTCTCCTCTATAAATGGAGAGGCTTTCTGCTAGGGCTGCCAGTCCTAGAAAATTACTGTGAACATTGATTTGGTCTATTTTTCCTTTTTGAAATGAAATTCATGAGTAGCAACACACTATTTCTTCCTGTCAGTTTTATCTGTTGAGAACTTCCCATTTAGACTTCTTGATTCCTAAATAACGAAAAAATAAATTTCAGCTGTAGAAAATGTTGTTTCTTTGGGAGGAAAATAAGTTGCCTTTGTCTTGAGTTCAGAATAACCTGTGGGTGGCCCTGGATTCTCTCCATGATCTACTGAGGATGAGATAAAACAGCCTGACCACTGTGAGAAGAAGAAAGTGGGTGAGAGGAAAACATAAAAAATGTGGGTTTTTTTTCACATATAATTCCATCAGAAAAACTAGAGCTAACTTTTGCCACTGATCTCCTTTGGCTCAAAGACAGTAAGTCCAATTTAGCGTTTCTTCTCTGTTATCTGTACTTCATTAACTAAAACCTTGAGAACATAATAAAATATTTCTCTTATTATTCAGATTTTTTAAACTTTTTTCATACAAATAGCCAGAGTTATTTATCTCTATTTATGTAATATTTCTCCCAGTATGGAACAAGATTAGTTTTGATTCCACAAACATTTGGTGTCTCATATCTAGATACGACAAAATCAAAGTAAGACGTGACCTAAGTCAATCCCTCTTTGTATTTATCCCTTCCACTTTCCACAGTATGCCCAGAGTAAAAAATACCAGATAAATACTTCTCACTTAGTTCCATGTGGACTTTTGATGTTCCTACAGACAGTGTTTTTAAATTTAAAAATGGAACTTTTCCTCTGCAAGCAGGATATTATGCAAAAAGACTCCAAATACATCTAAACACCATGTTTTCTACTAAAAAGTGAAAGAAATCTGGCATAATTGATGCCAGAAATATTATTATTCTTTTTAATGAAACCAGGATTTCTTCTGAATAAAAAAACTTTGAATGCCTGTTCTAATTTTCATGATTCCCCATATATACACCAGAATCATATGATGCTACAGCTTCCCAAAATTTCAAACCAAATAAAATTGGATTGTGGGTATCTCAGAACAGGCAGCTTCATAATCTTCAGGTGCTGCAACAAGGATCTATTCACTTAATAGGTCTTATTCAGCATTTTGAATTACCTCTGACACAAAATTCCACATTATGGGACAATTTCTATAACAGGAACATATGTTCAATGTCCAGAGTATTTGTGATTTTAAGTCACCCAGATTGTTACACAGTTGAGTCTTTCTACAGTCATAACACTTTTCTGCAGAGAGGCTCATGAAGAAAGAAGTTTCATATGACCACAAAAGTAACCAAAAACCTACAGCCACCAGAACACTTTTCTCAGTGCTTGAATGCCATTTTGAGAGAGGCCCTTAGCATTTAGTAGCCCTCCTGCCACAGCAAGCTGGCTACCTAATTGCATCATCAAGAGGTAAAATGAGGACTGGGAAAAGTGATGTGGTGGATAGAAGTGATAGATAGTAATAGAAGTGATAGAAGGAATACTAACACTTATATGCCAAGTGGAACTTCATAAAAACACAGCCCCAGAAAGACCTGGAAATGTAAGTTACTTTACAGTTCTTTACAACACAAACATGAGAAGAATAAGCCTACAACCACTTCTCACTGCTGAATATACTATAATAACTCATGACTTACAGTTGGACACCCAAATCCACCAGAAATTATGGGCTTGCAGGCAAACCTGGAGCCTTTGAGGAATGCTTAAAGATGTCTGAATTAGACAAAATATGTTTAAAATCTCATGTGGACAGAACTCTTCCCACTGAATGCCTTTAGAAGCCTAGGCATAAATTATTCCAACAAACATCAACTGCTGGAGACCACAGGGGATTATTTTTACAATATTTTTATGAAATATTAAGTGTCACTTAGTGTAACTGTGTGATCTTGGTTACTTAACTGACTTCAAGGGATTAATTTCTGTTCAAAGATACTCTCTGGGATTGAGGAAAAGGCAGTCAATGGACTAATATGAGGCACACTAGCAGGTCTAAGTTGGAAGGGTGAACTATCTGGGCTCAGTGACATTTGAATAGATTTAACTGTGCAGTTCCGTAGGTCAATCAATCTTATTATGCCTTGTGGGCTTGTAGCCAGCATGTGAGGAAGGAACTTAATTACTTGAATTGGCTGACTAGAGAAACTTCAGACAATGGTATATGTAACAGTTATAAAATAAAGTGTCCTTTGCCCTGTGGGTGTTTGGACACTAAAATAAAGAAATAATCAATAAGTAGACAAGACTCTCTAGTTCTATGGCTCAGGGAAGAAATTATGTACCAGACACAAAAGACTCCCAGAAGACTTTGACTGGCTTCCTAAAAGCTGACCACTTTGCTAGCAGGCGAAACCATTCAGAATGATATGTTTATTATTTTGGCTAGAGCTATTTTCTCTCCTATTTAAAGTAAAGGGTAATTGTGGTTAAAGTCTCTTAGAAAATCTGAATATCTTCTCTCAACTAACAGAAGCTTTGGAGAATGCATTGTAAATCCAGCACAGCTAAACACTCACGAAGCATTGCAGAGCCCTGGTATCATCAGTAGTCTTGGGAATCGTGAGAAGTGAAATGTTGCAGACAGGGAGCCTATGCACTGAGGATTACTGCCTGCTCAAGACAGCCTCAATAGAACATGTGTGTAATAATTAAGGCCCTCTTGAATATCTAGCCAGTGCTGTGACATACCTACAAATGCCTTTGTTGTTTTATTAATCACCCATAACTTTAATTTAACTGTTCTTATAGGGGCAAGTGCCCCTATAAAACGCATTTGATCATGTTTTCAAGTTGGAGATCAAAATACTAAAAAAAATCCAAAAGAAGTATTTATTCCCAATATGTAATGATTTTACCTATTTTAATTTTATAAGCAAGTAGGAAATCCCTTTAGAGTCATGCATTGTGAACAACTGGATTTAGTTGAGATAGGACACAGATGACCTTCAGGGCTTGTAGAATTCAGGTGAGGCTTTTTATTCACACCCAGTATTTCTTAAAGCTTTGTAAACATCCAAACTGTATTTTACTTCCACTGAGATGGTGGCTGTATTATGATTTTTATTTGAATACATTGCTCTTGCTGACACCAACGTGCTACCACCAGCATGCTGTTGATAGAACTTGGTAAGAGTTGATGGTTATAGGAATTCTACTCTTCCTATTGCTCCCTTAACACCCATTTATACACCATAGCTGTACTGTACATCCAATATAACAATATTGTTGCACTGAATTCTGACAAAGAATAATGCGTTTCATCTTCATAGCATGTGTCAAACACACGGTACAGTGCAGCACACAACTGACAGGTGTATACCTATGCTCTCACATAGCTCCACTATTAACTAAAAAACCCTTACTTACAGGAAGGAATTCCAGATTTAGTAAAAGTTTATCAGAATTCTATTTGGTTTTACCTATAAACTAACTCACACATTATTAAATTCGTTTTTGTATTCATAACCGTGGTTGTTTTATCATATGCAGGTCAGAAGGCAGTTTGATAAATATAGAAATGGTACATTTTGTACTCCTCCACTACAACTATGCAAAAATGTTACCAGGCAATTAATTTTTTCATTAAGAACGCCCTAACTATTTTTCCATTTTCATTACCAAGATATTGTGTTCCATAGCAAGAGAAAGTAATTTTTATTGGTTGTGCAAAAGCAGGCTCGCCTGTTTATACTTACCTTTTCTTTAATATTTTATTTTCAATAATAAAAAGTCACTTTGACCTTATTAGAGAAGCAAGGACCATCTACCTAGTGTTGCATGGCAGTAAACACATATTCAAACTGAATCTGAAAATAGTGAGTGTGTGAGAAGTCTGGTTCCTTACTGTATGCTCAGCTTGTCCCAAGGCTGTGGAAGTTCCTTGCATCCGTACACGCCCGTGCAGACAACACAAACCCCCATGCACATGTGCTCATATCTGAACTCTGCAATGCCATGGTTGTATCACCCCACAATTATCATTAATCCTAAAGGTAAATTCCAAGTTCTGGCTGGAAACAAGATGTGCTTCTACGCACCTTAAGATCCCAGAGAGAAATATTAAGGCATGAACAAATTATGATGTGCTATGAAACTTGCCACTTGTGTTAGCCCTGGGACACAAACCAGGTACCTGAAGCCCCAGAGCACATTTGTCCCACAAATACATCTGTTCTTTGCCATAACAGCCACTGCTCTCTGGAAGGGATGACTTGCTGGGGAAATTAGGCCAATTCAAACCCCTTTACTGGGACCGCATCCTGCTTCAGCAGAAGAAAAAGTCATTTTCAAAAAACTTTGGCTCCATACCATGCTAATGGCAAAATATCAGAACTTTAATTCTGCTCTGACCTTTCTCTAGCACACTTCACAACTGACTGGCCACTTCTAAGGAAACAATGCATTTATGTAGCAGATGTCAGAAACTATATTATCACTGATTCAGCATTCCTAGAGAGATCATGAAAGCATACATGAGTAAGAGAAAGGATATTCTAAGGTTCACCTCTTTCTCCAGTCCAAAAGGGAAGATGTTTTTGAAACATGCTGAATAATTTTAAAGCTACCCTTTGAGAAAGTTTGGCTATCCAGATAAAAATTTATAAATCAATTTAAAATGCAATGGGGAGAAATAGTACCAAGCACACAAACAAAACACCCAAAGAGACCTGCACTTGTACATTGTTAGTCATTAATCTTGGTTAACACCTAAGCTGCACAGAGTTTGCTCTGGCTCTGCAACAGGACTGATCTCAGATGGCCAGAGTCTTCCATAACTGCAGAGAATGTTCAATGATTGTAAGTTCAGCCACCCAGCCGTTACCCTTTTCATCTCATTTTCTCTGTTAGCCCTGATATTGATGTAATTAATGAAGCAAAACATGTTAGCATTATGAAAGTGTTAAAAAAAATGCCAACACATATTTATCCATTAATGTCTCTATAGACCAGTGAATGACATTCTAAATTTTATTTATAGCAGGAGATAATCTCTTTTAAAACAGAATTTCTCTTTTACTGAAACATTATACTGTATCTTGTTTGTTCTGTGTAAATATATATTTCAGCAACTTACTTTTTGTAAGTTAGGTTTTCACAAAGAAAGAACAGTGTTCAGGTCTGTTCTCTATTTGCATGCTAAATTACACAGGAGCCATGGAAAAGCTTCCATTTGACCTTGAATCTAATTCATTGGTCAGAGTACATACTTCAGGGGCTTTTTTGCCATATTTCTTCCTAAATGCATACCTTAAAGTCATCATGATTCCTAATTAGATGAAATACAGCAAGACATATAATTACTTTCTTTGCATCTGTTCATACATACACATATCCTCATCAGTGGAGATTCCATTTCTTGGCCTTTAAATGTGGAAGATTTTTAATTAGCAATGAAATGCTCTTTTTACTTCACTTACTTTTAGTTGCTTTTTTTAATATACCGCTGTTCCTTTGGTTTCTCATATCCATGCCCTTTCCTTTGATTTTTGAGGCCTGTGATTTTCTGTGGTGGTTTCTAAGATAAATACTCCCTCAGGAAAAGATGGTAAACACCGAAACACAGTACAGAAAATGTCAAAAACAGGCATTTCTCTGTGTCTGACCTGTTTGGTTTCCTACTTAAAAGCAATAAGAAGAGCATGTGCTCCATTTCCACTGTCAGTGTGAAATAGGGCATATCCCAGAGCACATTTTCTTTATATTTAACCAAAATCTGACATTTTAATAGAGATGATTCCTAAAGGTTTTATGTACTAGACATGAGGTATTTCACTTTATCCACCATTCCTGACACCTTCTTTAACTTCTCTTCAAATAGACATAAACAGAAAACTTTCAATATTTGTGTGTTCTCTTGCCCTCCCATTCATTTCTGTACAATCACATTAAAAGCTGAAAAAAACCCATGAAAATCAACAGCATCCATGGCTTCTGTGCCAATTTTGAGAGTTTTGCCAAGCTAGAGTTTAAAAAGCCAACAAATGCCCACTTCTTCTTTATTCCTTCAGTGTCCTCTGCTAGGGGAGGAAATTGATTTTCTAGTTTAGTAGTGATTCTGAAATGTAAAAAAATTTACCGGTCCAGGACAAAAATGGAATGTCAATTTTAAACTGAAAATAAAAAAATTCTATGCACAAGCAAAGGAATTCTTGTTTTGATATTTAAGTATGGTTCCAAATGAACAATTAATTTAATTAACAGAAAAATAGCTCAAACAGACATTTCAAAAATATATCTATTTTAAAATGGCAAAACTAATCTTGTGAGAATTTTAGCATATAGAAAAAGGTGATGCTTACAGCAAGTGCTTTAGGGTTGCCATATATGTAATTTATTTGGACTTTTTTATCTATCTTATGTGACCTAGCACATTTAACAGGGGCGTTGTGGCCTATTAAGATATTCCAGTTCCCAGTTGTTTTCTTGTAAAATAAAATGGGTTGCAATATCACAGCTCAACCAGTTTCTCCAACTGAAATCTTAATTGAAAGTATAAGTGAAAACACCTGAGTGCTAATCACTGCAAAGCACTGATAGACTCACTCTAAAGTGGTGCAAAGATTTCTGCTCAGGAGCACGAAGATGAACTTTATTACTGCAGTGACAAGGGCTTTGATGCCACTGAGTCACTTCTGTGTTGGAAGATGAGAAGGGAAAAGAAGCAGCCAAGAGAGGAAAAGACAAAAAATAGTAGGAGAGCCTGGCTACTCACTGCAGCAGCTGATGTTGACAATGCCTTCTAAAAGCAAGGCTTCTGTCATCATCTCCTAACTGTTTAAAGCAGGGCACCATGCCACACCATCACCTGCCACCAGAGCAGCATCAGCCACCAAATGGACTTTCCAAGACATTGCTGCAGCCCACAGTCATTTTGTTGCTGTCAGTGCTCCCCCTTCTCAGAAGACCACATACCTTGTCTTTAGAGTTGGCTCTACTCCCTCTGCTTAGAAATTGGAAATGGGTCACTGAGGGGTAGGTAGACAGATAGAAAACATTAATTTCTTTAAATAAAGCAGCTGTTTGCTTCAAAGCATCAGGCTCGGTCACCTTATAAACTCAATGCAGTTGAGAGTTTCAAATGATGCTTTCCTTTGCAGCCCATACCTGCTAAAGCTGATGGCTCCATTGCCAGGATTTCAGTTCTCCATTCCCCAGCAAACGTGCCTGGCTCCACATTTCCATCTTCACCTTTCAGTGAACTTTTCATATTTTTTCTCACCTGTGATAGAGCTAGATTTCATTGCAAAGGACAATGACTGCCACAAAGTGGATATATTCTCAATTTGATTAATTATCTATTCACTCACAGGCTTTTTCCAGGTGGACTCCAATCTGCAAGTTCATGAACAGCTTTACCTTTCAACCTTAAGTATACTGTAGCTAAGCAGGCTCCTTTCCCTAGAAATATCAGATGTCTACTTTTCTGGCACTTTTTCTGAAGTGTTACATAGTGGTATTTGCTCACACTAATGATGTATGTCAGGCATACAAAGCTGCAAGCTTTAGAGCATTTAATGCAGCAATTCTGAAATGTTTTGTCTTGCCAACTTCTTATAATTAGATAATGATACTTACATTTATGTAAAGAGTAAGTCACTTCTTCAGTCTTTACCACTTTATTACTAACCATTCTGTCTCTGTTTTCTTCCTGCTGCAGAAATTTAATTACTCAGCAGAAATTGTTGCATTTTCCTGATGTAGGCCATTCTATCTGTTTTATAGGTCCACATGCTCAGACTTACAGGTATCTATATTGCTATGATCCACATGAGTTGTGACCCTTAGTATATCATGATGATGTCCTGAGTTTTTCTGAAAGTGGGATAAAGGGGCAGAGTATATAATCTAGCTGCAGTCTAGATGCAGGAAGAAAATGGGCACTTCCCACTAATTATATCCTATAACCTAGCCATGGTTGCCAAATACACCCATCCTTGTAAATATTATCTATTTCTAGTACTGTTGAACACTCAGAGGTATTAGAAATAATAAAGGTATGTGTTGGGCACAGATCCACAGGAAACGCTTCAGGCATGTAGAGAGTTTAAGCTGATTTCTGTTGTATACCAACAAAACAAGTCTCTTTTATTAAGAACTATGTCTTTCTGGTACATTTGTTATTCAGTGCACATTCTTGAATATTTAATTAAACACACAAATACAAAGAGTTTAAAAGAAGCAGAAAAACAAAACACCTTTCTACTACTACACATCAACAAGCTGCTTCTCCATCTGGTGCATTCTGTCTGCTTTATCATAGTCCCAGCAATATTTACCTGAGACCTGGCTTTACTGAAGTTCCTGATAACCAGTTTCTTATTGTACATGGAATTATCTCTCTATCTCCTTACACTATACAATTTCTCAGACAAAATATGACTTTGAGCATGTGTTTGTTAGCTTAAGAGTATATTAATTGCTTTCTTTTTCTTATATAGATCAAACTCTAGTACTATAATAAAACAAAAATCCCTCTGACACCTAAACAGTCAGAAATATGCAATGAAAATTGCCTTAACCATTTTTATATATGCCTCCATAGAAAAATATGGTTTGATGCAAATATTAAGAAGGCATTTGAAAGTTGCAAGAAACAGTTAAAAGGCTGTGCAGTATTAGAGGTGCTGAGATGGAAATGGAGAAATGCTTTCAGAATCATGCTTCTGTGGCAGATACCACAGAGAATTTGGCACCTTGGACCCTGGCAACACACAAAAGCAGGACTCTGCTTCCCTACCCACCCTCCGGCACTACAACCAAAATCAGATCTGAAGAAGTGGCAAAGGAAATTTTGGCAGCAGCCTGGCCAACCTGCTGAGGCGAGCTTTAAGCTGAAGGATTTGGGGGCACTCTGGGCCCGAAGTGGCTGCACTTGTGCCATGCTCCAACCAACTGGGGAATAAGCCAAGCCAACCAGAGCAGCAACAAACGTTCCTTAGCTGCTTCCCAGGATGAGGACCAGAAGACAACCACCTGAAGTGTATGTGTACAGTGCACACAGCCTGGGGACCAAACAGGAGGAACTGGACCCACTCAAAGTCACACAACCATAGGAATGACTGGAGCATGGTGGAACAACTCGCATGACAGGAGGATCGTGATGGATGGCTATAGGCTGTAGAGACAGAAGGAAGAGGAGCAGGAGTCACTGTCTGTGTTAAGGAGAACTTGATTGCATAGCATTCAACAAGGGCAGTTTTAGAATTCCTATTTAATGCCTCTGAATCAAGATCAGAGAGGTTGTCTTCAAAAAGGATCTTACAGAAGACACCTGCCATCAATCTTGAAACCAAGATGGTAAGGCCAACAAGGCAATATTTGGGTCTCTTAAGCAAGTTTCAAGGCAACAGAGCATAGTTCCTACTGGTGACTTTTGTTGGAAGAGCAATACAGCAACTCACATGACATCCATCAATTGCCCGGAATGTGTAGAGGACTGCTTCCTCATACAGATTGCAGAGGTGCCAACCAGGAATGAGGCACTACTGTATTTGCTACTCACAAACTGAGGTGCACTATTATTATGAATTTCCATGTCACATTCACCTCTTTTCATCAAAAAGGACACACTTGTCTAGGAGGATATGTGGTAACAACACATCAATAGTAAACTGTTTCCACTGTAACATTTTTCCAGTAAAATTTTAAAGAAGCCTAGTTGTCACCTCAGCTGAATGAATATTTGTCATCATTTTCTGATGGAATATATAGACTGAAGTTAGTCAGAACTGTAAACCTTTGGTAGATTTGAAAACCAACAACTTTTTTAAGTGTGTACCTTTACAAAAAATAGGACTTACAAGTTAACCACATCTACACTATAATACACACTGAAATAACTAAAACCATCTTACAGTGATTTCAACACTCTGATCTTTAATTATCTGTGCATGTGCATGCATAAGTATGTCTGTACATTTTTGTGTCTTAAAAAATACGTATATAAAGGCCAAACCAGTCTTCTATGTCACTGATGATTTTATTTTCCCAAACATGTTTGGATTTGGCTTACTGAAGTAAGGCAGACAGCACATACTATTCTAATGTTAAGTCTTCATATCTGCAGCTTGACAGGTCCACAAAAAATACATTAAATCCAAAGGCTGAAGTGAATCCTCAAAAGGAAAACTTGAAAGAGAAAACAATTAGAAACCTCAGCAGATAATTACTGTGCAGGTTTCACACAAGAAATAAAATTAAATATAGGAAGATAAACCAATGAGTCATCCTGTAAAAATATGTATTGGTAGATTTTCTGTGGCAAAGGAATCAGTCAGAGAATGGTTGGGATTATTTTAAGAAAGCAAGATTTAGCACTGAGAATGAGTGTAGACTTGTGTTTATGGGTCTTTATCATACACAAAAATATACAGTTATCTAATGAAGTCAGCATAAAGAATATATAGATACACCATGATATTGCATAAACTCCCCTGCATATATTTACTGTTAGAATTTGCAGATTTTCCTTTCTCTTCCAATCTTCTTCAACCTTTTAGTGTTCTTTATCTGGCATTTCATTTTCTCATCTAAAGTGGTTTTTTAGGAACACATGGATTTGCCCGTAACAACAGGGGGTTGAGCTGGGTTCAGTCTCCAAGAAAAATACATAGCAATTAAGAGAAGTTTAAAAACTTAGGTTTTGTGGCATTTCACTATTCTTCAGTAAGAAACAAACTTTACATGAATCCTCACATTCTCCTCTGGATAGCTAGTAAAATCAACAATTAAACATCAATTTTTTTAACTATTTCTCCAAAGTTCCTTCTTTGGCTTTTGACACAAACTGGCCATGGGCTCTTCAATGGTGAGGGAGACAAGCAAACTGTCACCAAAGTTGGCTCAAATTTTGAATAAATATAAGGAAAGGACTCTACATGAACAGTATCGTAAGAGAGAAAGCTAACCTGAGAAGATTAATATTATACATATTTGCTTACCAGGACCCTGCTAGCCATACTTAGAGCACTATATCCCCAAAAATTCTCAGAAAGTTAGTATAGGAAATGTATCTCAAAAATACACCCAGAAGTTGTTTCCTTCACACTTATTTGCATCCCACATGGATTCTTTCGAATACAATTATCTTTGTCCATTGGAGGTTTAAACTTATATCATTCTGTACTGATAATATTTATATTCATAATTCCTTTTCAAAAACAACCTTATTCTCCAAGGCTTGTTATAATATTTTGAGAAATAAAGAAGCCCACAAGAATAAAATAAATATTTACTTTTGAATGCAGTGATTTCAAAATTCTAATACCTGGAAGATGGTAATCTGGTAAGTGGGAAATCAGTTCTAAAAAGACCTATTTACGACATTATTGGTAAAGGGTATGAGAAGTGTATAGTAAGCAACTGTGAAAAAATGGCTAGTATTTACTTTCATAGAAGAAAATCCATAGACACAGGCAGGGATTAAAAACTTTAAAAACTGAAAACTTTAGCTTGCTTATTTAATTTTGTTTAAATTTTCAAATCCCAAAACTTTTCCAAGAAATGGCTATCTTGTCAGCAGCACTAAAGAAAACAATGTCTTAGTTGTTTTATGGGTTTACCTGTAACATAGGTGCCATTTTTTTTGATAGCAACATAATATAAAAAAAAATATCAAATTGACAGGATTCTTGGGTTAATGGAGGAAATTTTGAAAAGCTGCTGTTTCTACCTTTGCATTATATTTCAGACTGTGACTCCCTTCCAACCTAACAGTCTATTACTGAAGTTTTTATATTTTAATTAGTTTAATTTTGTCTCACAGTTAATAGAATTAATATTAGACATCAAGATCTAGTCATCTCCTTCTTTCTAAGAAGGTTAAGTCACCACAATATTAAATGTCAAAGTCTTTTCTTAAAATGAGCTCAAAAGCTTGGTCCTCAACTATATGAAATCAGAATAGGATCCTTATGATTTGTTTGTGTTCCCATTAAACTGATGGATAATATTGAGATGGGAGCAGAGCCATAGCATGAGGCATCTTTCTCTCTGCTTGGGAAATTTTCTTCTGCACTTCTACACAACTGCACAGCTGACATCCTCAAAGGATGCCTTGTAACCCAGCATGCAAAGGTGCAATCCTTTCACAGCAGAATTACAGTCAGGGAGGTTTATGTATACTATCCATCAAAGGCAAATACTGAAAATACTTACCCTGGACGTAACAGAAAGTTAGTGTGTATCTCAAACGGCCCAAGAAGTGAGCAATAATGCCTAATATCTGTTAGTGTTCTGTACCTGATCTTCTCTTCAGTGTAATTAATTGGAAATTTTTCTCTGTCTTGAACAGTAGCAGTGCTAGGCCCTGCAGTCTCTAAACGAACCTGCTGTAAAATACTTCCTAATTTCATTCTCTTTAGTGAGAACACACAGATATTAAACCTGAATGTTTCACCTGAGAGATTTTGTTCAGTTCTGCTACACTAAAAATAAATTGATTACTTATCTATTCAGTCAATCTAAAACTTGACTAGCTCTAGCTGACTATCAGTTTTTAAAGGTGGAAGAGTACCTTATTATACAAATACAGTTGAACCTTTTAGGATCACATACTGATGGGAACTAGGTATGATGGCTTCTTACTCAAGAGTTTTATGCATGTAAGTTTGAAATCATTAGAACTTTTTTTTTTTTTGATAACTGAGATGTACATGCATAAAGAAGATTCACAGAATTAAAAAGAAAAAAAACCAAAACCAAAAGCCAACCAACCAAAAACAACCAAAAAAGAGTGCATGTAAATGAACTCAGTGAGGATTTCATTCCCCGGCTTAATACATGATAATCTGTCTGGGACTCCTTGTAAAATGGCTGCTCTGGGCATAAACCTGATGCAAAATACATTCCGTAATCCAGCCTCCATTAGATGGATCATTAGCAGATTTTGTAAACACTAGCTGTAAGCATATTTATGAGGTTCTTTATTCCCTTCTATTGCTTAAAAAAAAAAAAAAAAAATTATTAATGTATTTCACCAATAAACATCTTTTTAAATGTATGAAACTTCTGTTCTAAAGAAAATGCAAATATTGCAAAAATTTTGTTAAGTTAGGCAATAACGCCCTATTTGCACTGTTTCTTTTACTTAAAGCCAGGACCAAAATACTTGTGGTCTATATAAATGCTTTCAACATTTCACACTTAGCAAAATGGGGTGAGAATGTAAACAAGCATATCTAAATTAGTATTGTGAACTTACTAGTTTGTATATTTTGCAAGTTTGTTTGAATTTGTTGCTTTGAACTAGAACGGCATGATTTATATTGAAGAACTCCCTCAGAAATATTCTTTGTGAAGTGCTTCCAATATAGGAAAAAATACTCCCCTCCCTCTCACCCTTGTCTTAGATACATTACAATATTTTGTACCTTCTCCCCTTTATCCAGCTGATCTATTATCTTGAGGGGATTGTATTTCTGAAAAGCTAAAAGAAACATTCATGCATCAGCCATAGATCACAAAGTTCACATTGAATTTATATGAAATGTTTAATTTTGTGCTCTACAAAATATCACAGCTTCCTTGTCACTCTGTTTCACCCTTTCCATCCCTGTTTCTACTCTCACTGAGATATCTGCACAAGGTTAAAGAGACAAGGTCAAAAAGAGCTAAACAGTAGACAGTCCTCTCCCAAACACTTAGAAAACAATCAGTCTTATCCCCAGTTAATTCTGAAATCCGGGCAGGTCGTTAGTCCTGTAAGGGGCCTGATCTGCAGAGAGTGCAAATCAGTCTCACCTCACTGGAATACAATTAGACCAACTTCACACCGTCTAAGAATATGCTTTGGGATTTAGTTTAGCTAATGCCAGAGTTAAGAAAAAGCAATCCTTGATTCTTAAAACCAAGGTCAGCTTAGGCAAGCAGTAAGTTACTTCTTGCTTTCTTTGTTTATCATTCACAGTGTTGTTACTTTATCTTTAATTAAGAAAGGAAAGATAGGTGCTTTAAGGTGTATCTTTCAATGCTTAAAGCATTTTATAGGTCTGTGTAGACAACTGATGCTATTGTCAAACTCAATAATAAGAAAATGTACTCTGTAAATTGTACTTTATTCTCACAATTTAAGGATTTTAGGGGGTTTTTTAATAGCTGTAGGGATTCATAATGCGGGTATATGAAAATTAGAATTTCTTCTTATTTTGCAAACTTTTTATTATGCATGCTATAGGCAAGCTAGAAAAGATAGGTACAGCAGTGATTAGGAAGGGATCTATTATTGCCACATTATAACGCACAAACAAGTTTTATGTTTTTCTGCATAGTACTAGAAGCTCAAATTTATTGAGTCATCTATATGAGAATCTTATCATCACTCAGTTTTTAAATTAAGGCAGCATTCATTGATTTATATCAGATGCAAAGAAGTTCCCTTCTCACAATTCTTTCTGATACACAGGGTATAATTCTGATAAAGTATGAGAGTATGCAATAGGGTCATTAAGAATTATTTGCATGCATGTAAAAAGAAAAGCAAAATATTTTCATTTTTACTGCTAACCTCTTCAAAGTGACAGCTTCTTATTATCTTCTATTACATACTAAAAAAATATTCAACAAATATGATTGAACAATTTTTGACTTTATAGGGTTTACAGATAAAATGTAAATGCAATATACCTAAAAGTTAGAAATACATCTATGAGAAAGGGATGCAATCATATCTTCTCTTTTTAAATATTACAGGGTAAAGAAGATCATGACAGAGAGTAATTTGATAGCTAAAATTTCACTCACTTGTCTGACTAGCAATAAGTAGGCATCTTATCCTATTTTCTAAAAGTAGTGAACAAATGCCAAGGGAGTAAGTTAAAATAATAGGTTAAAGTGTGTGGTTAAATAGTTTCACTTTTTTTGAGGCTGCAGGTTGCACATATGGGAATTCTTGTGAGCCCTATTTGTCCCCATGAAGAAAGCTTGCAGATCATGGTTACTGTATATGTACACATTCTTGATTATACTTCGTATTTACTGGGATCCTCATATTCCCAAAGAATAGTGAACATTTTTAGAGGTGCTGTAGTAAATAGCACCTGTAGAAAAAGTGCCATTGTTTGGTCCTATACTTACAATCTTCCTTCAACACCACCTCCCCCAACCCAAACTAACAACCAAAGCCAAACAATTTTTCATTTGAAACTGTTCAGAATGTTGGAAAAATCTCCAAGGTCATCAGGTCCAAGCTTTGATCGAAACCCACCGTGCTGACTATACCATATCACAAAGTGGCACTTGTACTTGTCTTCTGAACACTTCCAGGGATGGTGACTTCACTTCACTATCCTGTTCCAATGCTTAACCATTCTTTCAGTGAAGAGATTTTTCCTAACAGCCTACCTGAACCCCACCTTGGCTCAACTTGAGGCTATTTCCTCCTGCCCTAATGCTAGTTGTCTGGGAGAAGAGGCTAATCCCCACCTCCAGCCCTTCCACAACCACCTTTCTGTGATTCTACATTTTTTAAAACATTTTAATCAAGATACCCAAAAGAGAAATTAATCCCATTTTTATTCCAGAATTTTATTAAACTAAATGCTTACTTCTGCAAACTACTGTTGATTGGGGAAGTTGAATTTAAATACTGATTACTCCTGTTCTTTGAGAAGATTATGGAGAAAGCACAGATCAGAATGACCAGAATTCAGAAAGTGACAATATTGGAAACATTATATACTAAGATATTTTACCCAGGCAGTCAATTTTAAAAATCACAGCCCACCAATGCTAAGATATTTTATCATGGTAAATAGATACCTCCTAGAAAAACAGAGACACCATTAAATGCATATATTCTAGTTTTTGAATAAAAAACACAGAGCAATATAGTATATGATTTTGATATTGCCTTTGTAAACTTTTGATATGCAGCTTACTGCTATTGTTTCAAATAACCTGGGTACCATATATGTAAATTTCATATAAAATGGACTCCAGTTAATTTCTAAGAGGGGCTGAAATACTCTCTCTGGTTGTAGAAAAGTGCATGTGAAAAGAAACATGTGCATTGGGGATTTTTTTCCCTAGTAATTTGATTTGACATTGTGCTGGGTGCTTGCTATTATTTTTTATTTCAGATGTCTTCAGTTTTCAGGAAGGAATTATCATCTCTGTCATTTAATGCATTGCTATTCCATAAATATGGATGGGCATAATTTAATTAATATTCTGATGCTAGGTGGATCTTGGTGGTGAAACTGAACAGAATAGAGTAGGAATTAGATCAATAGAATTGCAAACATTAAAAAGAAGGAAATTGCTTGAGAGTAACAGTACTAAGCTCTTCTAAGTTATATTTTGGTCTTGTAAAACACTCTTCATGCTGTTTTAATTAATAAAACTGTTATCTACAATTTTGTTAAATAAAATCCGTGTGTCTATTATGCAGCTTGAAAAATGGTAGAAGTCCCTTAAATAATGGAACTTGAATAGGATAAGAAAAAAAACCAGAAATGCTCAATCTGTAATGATTTTATTAGCTCTTCTCTTTCTTTTCAAAGTCAGTTCAGTTAGTTTATCCTGCATGGGAAACAGTATTTAAATTAACTTTGCTGTCTTTGCATGAAAGATGATGTGAGATGATTATGTGAGCTTTTCAGCTTCCCAGCAGACTGGCAATAAGAAAAACCAGCCACATCGTTTATATCTTAGTAATGACATATCTATTTCTGTAATCAATAATCATGTGTTGCTTCATTTCTAAAGAGCCCTCTTTCTTAGGATTGCTTAGAGATGCGTGGTGAAGGAGTTGGAGAGGTGCTACATTATACCAAAGGAGAGAGAGCATGGCACTATATTGTACCTCAGATTCTTGGTATTTCAGCTAAAATTGTCTTTTATACTTTTTGGTGGAAATTAAATTGCCATGGTGTATGGTCTCGAGTTACAAATAAGTATATGGGTGGTCCTTTATAGAAGATCTTTCTAACACTAAGGCATTTGCATACCTGGAGTCAAGCTGAGTTTTGATGGTTTTCCTCCAATAATCTGGAAAAAATTCAAAGGACCTCATGACAAATTATAACAATCCAAGGCTGAGTCTAAAGCAAAGTAACCAGCAAATGCCATGCTGATTTACCTGACATTAAGATTAACATATGCAAAAAGATGATGAGAATAAACACTTTTTTCATCACAAGGCTAAGTCCACCCTTTGCTAATAATTCTGGAATTTGACTGCCTTAGCTAATATACAGCATCTGGATAACTTATTATCTAGTGTATAGATTTTTTCTATTGGATCTGATTTGACTTTTATTCCACCACATTAATTTGGAGACACTGGTGGGAGTCACACCCTTGACTTTATAGGTGCCTTCCAATGCTTCTTAATAATAATGTTTATTATTTTCAAATAAACCACTGCTGATCAAATTAGAAACAGATGTAATTTTACTTAGCATATTTTGACATTAAGACAAAAATTATAGAATAAATCTTGATTGAAATACATACAAGCATTTTATCCCATTGCTCTATGCACCTATTTAGACTCATGTATTTTCTAAGTTTTATTGGAATTTCTTTCAAACCAGTTTTGACTCTGCAGTTGTGTCTTCACCTAGAGGACCTGAAAATGACAAAAAAACCCAAAAAGCACAAAACTCATAAGTGCTTTAAATTCTGATACAGTTCAAATACAGCAATGCCGGTATTTCCTGTCTCAAAATGTTTTTACCTGCACTGACAATTTTAAAGATAGGATTTAGAGAATTAACTAAAATGTATGCTTTAAAGCCCAATTCAATTTCCTAAGCTGCACAGAATACTACCCTACCTTTCAATGAAATATCATATTGTTTGTCACGGGGAGCAGAAGTGATGGAAGAAATATTTTGTTTCATTTTCAGCACAGATCATACAAACTTAATTAGAGTAAATATTCCTCTTAAATTAAGTTCATAACAAGATTTGTCACGGGCAGTTAAGGAGATATGTAGACAGTATGTCTCAAAGAAAATATTTGCTGAAACTACTCTAGGTTTTATTTATTTTTGTATAATTCACATATCATTTAGTCTACGTTATGTTTGTATCTAGTAACGGGAATCCAAGCTATATGAGGGTTTACTCACAAAGTCATTTGTAGTTACTCTTCACATGATGTATTCATCTGTTCATGTGAATTGTTCACTCGAGATTTATATCTGATAAAATATAGATTGGTAATTGACAACCATGACGTGTCCTTCACATAAATTGGGTGACTCGCCCTTGGTAACAGTTTAATGATAGCTAAAAAGGTTAACACTCTGAAGAAATTCCAGTTTGTGGTTTGCACAAGAATGCAAGTGAATATAACAGTTTGTGATCTTTCTCCAATTATTTTTACAACTTTAGGTGAATCACTGTATCACTGTAGGTGATTTAGTACACTTACAACAGGAATCAAGAAATAATTTTAGCTATTTTCAGTATGGCAAAAATCATTTTAACAGGAAACTTGTGTCAATAATAATATAAGAGCTTGTATTTAAGATTTTTCCTGATGACAGAATTATATGTTTCCCATATTTTGAAATATGGGAAACATATTTCAAAAACCCAAACAATTGAAAACAATCTCCAACCCCCAACCCACTTTTTCTTTTATTTTAATGCGTTCCTGGCAGGTTAGGAGATAAAAAGCAGGCATGATTTTTATTTCTCCTTTCTAGATACAGTTGCAGATTTAGAGAACTGCATGCTTTCCTTTTAGAGACAACATTTCAACTCTGTCAATACACAGAATTCTGAAAGTAATTAAAGAATTTAAAAAAAAAAGAAAAAAAGAGAGAGAGAAAGGAAGCTGGACAGCTGTTATTTTTGGTTAAGGATATTATAGTTTATAAAGAAAGCTCCCAGAGAAGAATGCAATGTTTATGTGCACATTCCTTACAGATGATAGTCATTAAAGAGAGGCTTTGTGGTTAACCCCTGTCAATGGGAATGTATGGATTCTGGTAGGAAAAAGAATTATATACTACCACAATTTGTAGGAAAGTTTTATTTTTAAAGTATTGACTACATAGTTATGAAAATGTTTGAGGAGAGCAGTAGGGAAGTGAAGATTTGCTCTTGCTCCTCCTCACATCAGTAGATGAAATAAACCAGTCTGATATAATAGAGGAAAATCTAGTTTATGAAATGTTATGCTAAAGGTAGACAGCCTTTTCTAATTATGTATTCAATTTACAGTATATTTCTATAGTATGAACTTAGGATACTTTTTATAAAAAGATTAAATTCTATTAATTTTTAAAGTTTTACAGCAGCTTCTCTAGGTCAGAAAGATATTTTGGCAAATATCTGATGTTTGACTGATTCAACTAGGGTTTATTTTGTATCAACAGCTTAATAAATTATTCTGTAAAAGAAGACAAATCAGACACATAATTATTTAAAATTGTAGAATAATAATCACTACTGTCTCAAATAAATCCTGATATTACAGAGAAAATGTTTTTCTCCTCTATTTGATGGATTGACTTTCTGAAGAAAAATAAAATAAAATCAGAATCACTGAATGAATGACAGAATCACGGAAAGAAGTACCTTTGGGGTTTTCATAAAAAAATTTACTTTCTAGCAGTCATATAGCCTGTCACTTCAATTAGAAAGAACCAGTATAAAACAATTTGCACTGTATTCCATGTTATTGCATGTTGATATACCTCCCCCAGAAGTCTGAACACATACCTAATCTTAATCAGATGGTAATAAGCTTTAAAGAGACAAAACCTGATATATGAAGTTTAATCTTTTCTTAGGTATTAAGACAGACAAGCTGGATTAAGTTTTCAAAAGACATTTTTAAAAGCCATGTATTAGACTGTAATGTGGTAGAAACAGTCATTTTTGCAGACAAAAGGATGAGATATACAAATTTATGAATGCACAAATCCAACTATTCTGTAGCAACGAATAACTTGTCCGGTTTTAACTGCATTTGATATTGCTTAACAGCACAAATCATGCATGAGCAGAATTTCAAAAAAAGCACATTCCAAAAGAAAAACTGAGATTCTGCTTTTTAAAATTATTAGAATATCTCTGAAGAATCATCTTATCCTCTAGGATTCTCATCAAGCAGGTTACATTCTGAATCGTTCCTAAGTTAATTGTCCCATTCTCATTGAAATCAATAGCAATCAGTGCCAACTCTGTACCAAAAACTCGACCTTATTTAGGCAATTTTTTGGTTTTAGGTGCTTTCTTCATTGAAAGGATAGTTAAGCATTGGGATGGACTGTCCAGGGAAGCAGTAGAGTCACCATCCCTGGCACTGTTCAAGAAATGACTGGATGTGGCACTTAGTGTCATGGCCTAGTTGACGAAGTGGTGATTGGTCAAAGATGGGACTTGGAGATCCTGGAGGTCTTTTCCAGCTGCAATGACTCTGTGATTCTATTCTATGATCCCCAATCTCCTAGTGCAGCACCTTCACCTGGCTATGGGAGGCACTGTTTGTGTGAAGGTAACTGGGATATCTTCCATACAGCATGGCACAGTGTGGTGTAGAAACATCCTGCTGTAAACCAGCAGAGGGGGAAGTGACCAGCGGCTGGGGATGTCACTTGCTGGTGTTCTGGAGCATGTTGTACAATAGATCTTTTCATTTTTGAAAATCACAGTAAGTTAAACAAACTAAATACACAATGGGTTTCAATCCAGCTAGTGTTACACCTTTGCATACAGGGCTGGCACAGGCCCAGATCCTCAGCTGTTATAAGTGACTATCAGCAGAGAAACGAGAACTTGGAGCTGCCTTGATTTACACTTCAAGTATGTTTGGATTTGGATTGATTGCTCAGGGGTTTTTGTTTGGTTTGTGGGGTTTTTCTGTGTTGTTTCTTGGGTTGGTTTTGTTGGATTTTTTTGTAGGTTTTTTTTGGTTGGTTGGTTGGTTTTGATTTTTTGGTGGTTTTTTTTGGGGTGGGGGAGTTGCCTTTCCCATTTCTTTTCCAATAATCTGTGGTTTTTATATCTTTGGTTTGCCCATCTACCCAGCCTTCTCTTTACCCATTCATTTATGTTTGGGCACTACGTGTTGTTGCAGGATGTGAATTAATTTAATATTTAAACCTCAAAAGTTAATAATCCCATTTTGCAAGACTTTGTTTACACCTCATCTAAAATCAGTGAGAGCAGGATATATAAGACTGGAAAAAAAGACTTATTGAGAACAGACCTGATAATATACAACTACATGTAGGGTTAGTGGGGGAAGTGAAGGTATGAACCAAGAATGAACTCGCTTTCATTGCTGTATTCAAATATAAATTGTATGCATAAGTTGCTGTATTCAAATATAAATTGTATGCATAAGCTAAAATGATGAACACAGACGTGAAAGGGGAAGAAAAAGGGGAGCAATTAAAGTTTGTTGAGATAGAAAGAGATGTCTGAAAATTTCACATACAACTCTTATTATTCTTATTCTAAACATAAAATAACTGTATTGTATCAGTTCATTCTTACATTAAATAGGAAAACGCTGAGAGATGGGAAGGAAACGCCTGGTAAAAACATTCTTCAGTTACAAATGTAGCACAGCATTACATGGTGATACTGCTTAAAACAAAAGAATTATTTCAAACCTTTTCTGCAGTTTCTAAAAGGCCTTTCTTTAAATGTATTATCACCATCAGACAAATCACATCTTCTTCTTGCTAACTGGAAGATGCAACTTTATAACTGAATTAAAAAGCTACTGTGAAACAATGATCCAGAGCACTGTCTAAAAGCATTTGTTAGGACAGTCTTTCATTCTGTGGTTGTACATGCTCAGGGCACAGTTTTTGACAGGGACTATTGGAAGATTGAATTTTGATGCCTAAAGATAGTTACAAAAACAAGAGAGAAAAAATTGAAATGTCTTTTTTTTTTTGCCATATATCACAGTGCTTTTTTATAGTGGGAAAGAGCAGCTTTTAAAATAGTAAGATGCAGATGAGGGTGTGTATTCTTACAACCTACCCTTTTAGAAGGCAGAGCAGGATGATAGCAGGGAATTTGAAAACTTAAAAATCAGCTAAGAAAGGATGAAGAAATGTTCTTCCCCAGAGAAAGCAGCTGATGAAAAAGGAGGTATCTGTTATTTTACAGCTGAGTAGTAATTACCCAGATCTTAGTCCCTACAACCATACTTACAGGTTAATCAGACTTGTAAGTCCTGGACTTCTCAGGTTTTGCTAACTTCTTCTCTAACCAATGTTGCTACTAAGCAGAGGTTCAAACTCTTGGATTTTTTGCCTTGTTTAACTAACCTTTTATTCAATTTTTAGAGAGGTTTCTCTGGAAATATAAAGAACATGAGAATATAAAGAATATAAAGAACATCTTTCCATCACGATGCACTTTATTTACTGTAAGGAATTTCACTAGTGTTCACTTTCTGAACAAAAAGAAATATACAAATGTTTATATACCTATATAGCTCTTTCCTTAAATATACACACATTTGAAGATATATTTATACAGTAAAAGGTATGCACAAAGTGTTTCTGCTAATCAAATAGAAGAGGCGGAGATACAACCAAGAGTTACAAAGCAGATCACTCACTTCAGTTCTCATGCTGAGGAATACCATGGTTTGATAACAACAGACAAATGGTGGAACTATACTGGGAAACAAAGACTATAAATTAGACTGGGTGTTTCAAAGGTGGGCAAGGGACTGAGCAGTAACGCAAATTTTGAATTACCTGACCCATGCAGCCTCTCACAGGTCTCAGCAGTAGAAAATGGTCCCATTAGGGGTCTCAGTGGTTTTTCACGCAGCCGGATGGTGAAAAATATGAAATAGGACTAAGATGTTTTTCTCCAGTTTTCTAATAGTTTTGGATTTTTTTTCTCTTCTGATGTCCCCAGACAATTCAGGACATAAAGAAGCAGGTTCCCACTCAGACCCATGGTAGAGAGACATTGTCTCTGAAGTTCTGCTACCACACATTGATACTTTCTTTACTCATTGCAATCTGAGGAGATCACCGTGGCAAATGTGGGAGATCTTGACCACTGGAAAGAGTGCAGATAAAAAGACAGAGCCGGATGACACATAGCCTTTACAAAATACTCATTAAATGAAAACTTTATTCTAGAAATGTCTAATGTAAAGCCACATTATGCCACAGAGTTTAGATATCTGAACATAAAGGAAAAGTAGAGAAAGGTCATCTAGAATAAGTTGAAACTGGGAAACAAAACAAATAAGCAAACAAAAAAATCCCTTGTTAAACCTTCTGTAAAAAAAGTGAGACCAAATACTGTAAGCTCTTGATTTCATAAACCTGAGCTACAAAACGAGGGCCAAGTTATTGGTATGTCACTTCTCTTTGAAATTAATTTTATTCTGCAGTTCAGCACAATTAAATCTTTGCCCTTAAGACATCAGTGGAAAGGAATGGGAGTTATTTGCTTTTTTTTCCCTCCCCCCTCAATGACATCTCTTCAGTAGCAGACAGGAATTTGCCCTCTGTTTTCAGTTTGTATAACATCATACTGTGCTTAAATAACCTACAGGGTGAAATTCAACCTGATGTAGCTTCAGTTCCTTCAGGAAAATACAGCTATATTTTCCTTAGCAAGTTACTCTTCTGAGGTTTGGTATAACATCTGAAATATTGCATTTTAAGGATCAAAGGAAATGTCACCCATGGGGTACAGTGATGCTGAAAAATACAGAAGCCACAGCTCCTCACAGAGGAACAAAGTTTAAATAAAGATACAACAGATCTGACAATGCTGGGTCACAGTACACGGAGAAAAGTCAAGCAAACACAAATGGGTCATGCTCCACTTACAGTCCTACAAACTACACCCAGTAAACATCCTTTGAACAACAATAACTTTAGTCTACTTTTCTAAATGTTCAATGCAAGTATTTTCTTTAGACAGAGGCATATAAACAAGGCATGTTTTTTTCTCTTGAGAGTTGCTTTTTTCTTTGCTGCCTATCTATATAATTTCTAAGTGCTATGGAAGCTCTGTTTCAAAGTTAAATTCAAGTAGTGAGGACTAATTAGTCAAATTTCTAAAATGGTTATGCCAATCCACATAAGTCTCGAGTACAGGCAGATAGGGCAGTCCTAGAATGTAAAGAAGGAAATCAAATTTTAAAAAAAATAAATTAAAAATTACAGAAGATAACTTTTGGGACTTCTTATCTTAAAGTAACTGCACAAGTTATTTTGCAGCATAATTGCTACAAAAGATTGGCTTTTTCGCAGCAAAGGGTATATCCAATGAATGCATTGATTTCCTTTTGTGTTATCCAATATCAAACCTAACTTCTGCAACTGTAGCCCTTATTTAGAGGAACAGCGTGTGGATCTGTAGCCTGAAAACTGTTTACCTAAGCAGAATGCTGTTTACAAGTCTGCTTGGTCAGTCTTCTCATATTATTCACAATAGGCACTTAGGTCACATGGTGGTTTTTGCATCTTGCTGGATGATTTGCATTTATTTTAAACAGGAGGATAATAATAAACAACAGGTAGTAATTAAGAGCAAGTGCTGCTGTATCTACTAGTTCTTTTAAATGTGAAAATCAGATATGTTTGAACTAATTTGTATTTTGAAGACTTAATAAGTTACTTGGATTCCAACTACACCTTTTTACCTGAGGAGAAAGAATATATTGTCTAGTCTTTGGGAAATATTTATTCCTACTTAGAATTAAACTATAGATAGAAAGTCTACAGATCTTAGTATTTTTACAAGAGAAGCATTCATTTTTCTAACATTCATTTTTCTCTTCAGAAATCCTGTCTTGTTAGAATCATGCTCTCAGATACTGTGAAGTCTGTGCTTCTCAGTGAGACTCTTCACCCTTAAAGATCTTCCTTCTAATTAAACTTTCTATTAACAACTGAATGCAGACAGGTTTTCTTGCTTTCAATTATATGAAGTTAGTAATTCACTGGCTATATGCACATTAATTTACCTAGAACTTAATGGAATTTGCCTACCCAGTTTCAATTGATACTCACATTCGCAGAGCTATGCTGAAACTCCATTCACATTCCATATATTCTTGCCTGGTGAAAAAATAGTTGCACATGCATGTGATTGCCTCTTTGGATCCTTTTCAAAGCCTTCTTTAGGAATCTGAATACGCCCTTCTGTGGGAAAAACTGCAGAAACAAATAAAGGAATGAAAACCCTTTAAGCCCATCCGTCTTCCCAGAAGTTTCTCAGAACCTGAATGAGGGCTTCAGATATAAGGGATCCTAAAAGAGCAAGAACGATCAAAGCCTCCAGCATCAAAACATTTTGGTTTCACCTTTCACTGCACCTCCTACTTACAGCTATTGGTGTAGAAAGAGTAAAGCACAGAGATGGAGGAGATGCAGCTCTGGGAAAGATGTTTAAATGGGTACTCCGCCCTGGAGGAAGCCTAGCAGAAAGGTTATCTAAGTTGTACTATTTTTCTGCTTTGATCCCTGCTGGGAAAATACACACCTTTCACTTTCTCAATGCCTGCTGTCCAGAGAAACTGCAAAGTATCTGCAGCTACAAAAGAATTGTATGTTCTATATATGCATACACCCAAACATACCCAAACATACTGCGAGCATAAATCAGCAGATACTTACAGGGATTCATTCACTGTGAAATCATACTCTGCCAAATCAATGAGTTACTGCACTGAAGGTAAATTTCACTCATTGTGTATGATTAATATCTATTGTGTTTGGCAGGGTTATGTCAAAGAGTAATTGAAAAAAATTGTACATTATGCATGAATGGTATTGTAAACATCACAGGCTATATTGTGAAGAATATCATTAAAAATTTAGTTTTGAACCACTTAATTTTGGAAACAGTGAAAGAAGTCAAAGCATTTGATTACAAGAAAATTTTCATTAGAAAAGTAGGTTTATTGTATACTTCCTTTTATACCTAGATCAAAGAAGCACTTGATGTGCCTCATGATTCTAAATAATATTACCTTTGTCCTCAGGGTGTTCACGTATCTCAAGGGAACTGGCAATATAAATCAATTGCTGTATAGGTGTAAAGTATAATAAATGGATCTTGGTGTACCAACTATTACAAATTATCACTCTGCATGTTTTACTGATTGGTATGAGAGCATCTGTACTGACTCGTACACAATGCTCAGGGAAGTGCATGTATGTTCTACCTGCTTATGAGCTGAATTACTGAAAAGCCTTTGTTAGAAGAGTGCTTCTCAGAACTCACATAGCAAAAATAGCTGTGAAGAGATGAGACATTTAGCCTCTTTCCTAGGGCTTGAAGTGTAGGTGTCTGTGTTTTTGCATTTGGAAGGGATGAAGAAAAAACAAACAACTGTTCATCCATTGTTATTAATCATTTACAGTGAAGTAACTATCCCACATTTGTATGAGCTAAATCTAGCCAATATGCAATTAATTAGATGTGAGGTTCAAAGCTGCTTGTTCCTTCTGATGTATTATTTTTATAATATATTTTTAAATGCTCTGTCTTTTCTTTTTATGCCATCAAAGACTAATAGAATTGTATATGACGTGATCATAGATGTTCACACTGATTCAATACAATACATGCAGAGGTTGAAGCCAAATAACAAATTTTGTACTAATTTATTCCTTATGTAATTTACAGAAAATTCTGGTAAAGAAGGTCATTCAGAAGAGCATACATTTATTTCCATGAACTTAGCTCACGGGTTAGAATTTTCAAGGACATTTAAAAGACAAAAGTGCTCAGCATAAAAATTAAATGAACAACTGGATATTCATGAGATCGGGAGGGGGGGGTGTTGGGTTTTGTTTTTGGTGGGGGACGATTTGTTTTTGGTTTAGGTTGTTTTGGTTTTGGGGTTTTTTTGGCCAGGGAATCCAAAACTTCACAGCTTTACTACTTTCCCATCTTTTTAATATCAAAGAAATGGCTCATTGGTCCAATTGGTTCTCATTATATGTTTGGAATATGATTACAAAAAATCCCTTAATGGCAGTTCTTGCTTTGCAGGCCTTGGGGGATGTTTTGGAGGGCAGATGATCTTGGGACTATCTGATTTAAGAACCATCTCTTTCTACCTTAGTTACTAACAGACGAATTTAAGAGTGGTCTTAATGGATCCATCTGGCCCAGTATTCTGTGGTCTAACTGTGAACAATGGAGATGCCAAGGGAAGAACTAATTAGAATGAATTAAAATAATTAATATCAGGTAACAGCTAAACAAGAGGGTTGTGAACAGTGTACAAAGTCCAGCTGGAGGCCAGTCAAGATATGCGTGAGAGGCTGATACTGGGGCCATTGCTCTTTAACATGTTCATTAATGACCTAGTCACTCCTCAAGTGAGGAGAGGTGAGAGCTGGGACTGCTTTGCCTGGAGAAGAGACAGCTCAGGGGGCATCAATGTGTGCAGATATCATATGTGAGGGAAAGAAGGTGCGGGAGCCTAACTCCTCTAAGTGGCGCCTAGTGAATGGACAAAAGGCAATGGGCGCAAAGTAAACACCTGAAGTGCCCTCTGAAAACAAGAAACACTTTTTTACTGTGAGAATTGTCAAACACTGGCAAAGGTTGCCCAAAGAGGTCATGGAATCTCCTTTGTTGAAGATATTCAAAACTCAGCTTCACACAGTGCTGGACAATCAGCTGTAGCTGACCCTGCCTGACCAGGAGGGTTAGACTAGGTGATTTCACATCCCCTTCCAACCACTCAGAGACTCTGTGTGATTCTGTGACAACAGAAATGGGAAGAATATTAATATAAGGTAAGCACATAGAGATAATTTCTCCTGGCAGTCTATCTTGGGAATTTCTTTAAAGCAGAAGCGATGTTTTGATATTTAATAGAATAGTCATAAATTTCATAGTTTCTCAGAAAATTGTTCTCTCTTTCTTTCTTTCTTTCTTCCACCATTCAAACAATGATTATTTAACAGTCTGAAAAGGCACTAATTTCAACCTGTCTTCAGACTCCTAAGAACCACTCATTAATTTCAGTCTGGAAAGCAACACATAGGAAATAGCACTTGCTTGCTGATGATAGCAATGATGTTTATTTACTACCTATATTTGTGTTAAGAACACTTAATCAACTAGATCTCTTCAAGGTCTTTTATAATAAAGCCAAGCTTTATCAACCTGCAAGACTGAAAGATTTTTTTAAGTTTTCAACTTGAGAAAATTTTCATGGAATCTAAAATACTCCCTAGGGATTAATACAAAGTTGTGAGTAGCCATATCTTGAGGTACAGGTGCTGAGAAAGCAGACAATGTTTGATTTTTGATCTTCATTCTTTGCCTTTTTTGAATTATGTCACCCTTTAAGACTCCAGACCCCAAACCATAAACCATCAGCAATAAGCTATGCTATTATACTGCAATAGCACATTACCTTTCTAAATGATGGTTGTATGCTTTTCCGAAGCATAAGAGAAAATGTTTTTATTAGAAGTCATCCACCATCTTCTCTCTTACATAAAAAAGTATAGAAACATGCAGATAGTTCCAATGTTGTCACCTATAGATGCTAATTATTGCTGTTCTGACTTTCCTGAGTTATTTTTGGTGTCTCAATATTTCACAACTAATAATTTAGGATATGGCCCTTAGGTGCTTGAATATCAATAGTGTCCAGTGTGATTTTGGCATTGAAGTAGTTGTAATATAGGACCTGGGCATGCTAATAAAAGGTCTTCTTTTTGTTTCTCTTCCTCACAAAATGAATGTAATAAAACCTTCTAACCACAAAGTGTTATTACAAAAATAAACACATTGAAGTTGTGGAGTAAACAATAGTTACATGATATGTAAGACAGTAGTTACATGGACTCTTAGCACTGGATTTGGAGAAGGATCAATGATGTAGGATGGTTCCATGCTGAAAGGACTTATACTAGAATGGTAGCTTTGCTACATTTTTTACTTTTCTTCTGCATAGGAAGTGAAACTAAAATCCCAATAGCATCAGATTGTATGCTACTGAACTGCATTTATTTTATTATCCAATGAATTTAAAATTTCCATTCTTAAATCTTAAATACCCAGATTGTGAGTTTCCCTTACCCTGGTAACGTTCTAACTTACACGTTCCCTAAAAACATTCAGTAGTCTTGTATCATGCTCAGACAGTTGTTTCACCTGAGTTCTGGGAGCAATGAAGAAGTGTGTTTCATGGCTACAGATCTAGGAAAAACAGTGTAATAAGAGAGAATTCAATAAAGCAGCGGGAACGGGGCTTCTCAAGAAATGGAGAGTCTTCTTGTTCAGATTGGTCACATCCAAAAAAAAAAATCTTGTCAAAGCAAAGAGAATATATCAACCTAGTTGTGATTAGAAAAGCCAAAGGAAAACTGCTTACACAGAGCAAACCATCCATTTCTTTAGCCAACAGACACACCGAGGCCGACCATTTAATCCTTATCTATAACTACTCTTCCTATGAGGCCACTGAGCATTACAGTGGTAGCAGTGGCTCCTTGTCCTTGTTTCCTGCTTGAAGAATAAAACCCATTTGTATTCCGCAATTAGCTGCAAATCTTTCCTCACTGGTGTTGTCTTCCTCTCAGCTCCTCTCCTTTAAGTAATTTCTTCACATTGATGACAGAAACATGGGTGAAATCATGGAGGGATCTCTTTTTGGCACTTTAGGATGGGGACCAGTTGCAAATTCTATGTAGTATATTGCTGCTTTTGCAAACGTTCTCATATTGTCATCTGGCAATGCAATGCAGCACAACACAATGAAAACTGGTTCAGAGGACAGACATCCCTTTGCAGTTTCTGGGGTAGAGGGGAAATAATCAAAGAAAGCAAGGGTTTGGTTTTCTTAAAAAAAAAAATTCATTTCTGACACTTGAACTGCAAGGAGGAGCATACTTGTGTCTGTCTTTCTGCTATTGTGGCAGGATATATATTGACTAGTGAAAGGGTCATCAGGGTATTAAGAAGCCAAACAAAATATTTCTTTAATAACAGAATGAACTGCATATACAAATAAACTATGGAGGTCTCACTTAGACTAGACCATATTACATAGACCAGCTTAAAGAAATATTTCCAGATCTTAATCAAACAGAAAAGGAAGTTAAATAAAGCTTAGTCATTGGCTAGCTATTTTTGGTTTTAATAATTCACTACTGGAAATCTTATAGATGTCGTCTTAAGAAATAAATCATGAAAAGATTTTCGTTGGGCTCATATGTGACATTTTTCCTGAATTTACTCTAATTAAAAAACAGCATTGATTTTTCTATGGTTTTAGAACATGTTAAACATTTTTTGATCTTGAATTTTATTAAGGGTCCAATTCTGCAACTGGATTTTTCTCATGGAAGGAGCATTATCCATTAATAGATACAGAATTTCTCCGTACATTCTACCAGGTAACTTTAAGAAAGGATTATTGTCTGTAATGATCTGCAAACGGTCTGAAAAACTCAGGTCCTTGATGTCCAAAGCAACACAGAGGCATGGCAGTACAGCCTTCACTCTATTGCTATTCCCCACTTATTTGCATTTTCAGCAAAAATGTTAGTCTTATGATAAAGTCTCTAGAAGTATCTGAAATTTTAAACGTGTATAAAAACTTCTTTTGCATCCTAAACACACATCTACACAAAACTAGATTAATTCACAAACAAATTTCTTGCAGCCAGTGATGAGCTATCGAAAGGTCAGTATATTCAGTCTCCACTGAAATGGGCCACATTCAAGCCAGTGACTTGGCTCTAAAAATTCCATTCTCACTCCCTGGAGTATCCTTCATCTCTGATAGACTTTTTAATCTGTAATTATTTTTTTTCCCCACTAAACTCTAAACTACTGAATGATGATTGGGAAGATACAGAAAATTTAACTTCTATATTTGATATTTCATCAAAATGCAGAAAACTCTTTCATGATAAGAGCTTTTATTCTTCTGTGCAGTGATGTTTGCAGTTAGAGCACAATTGGAATAAATACAAAATAAGAAATACAGTCCACTGTGTGTGAAGATGCTCTAGCAAAATATTTTTATCAAAACTGAAGAGAGAAGTCAGTGTTGCCAAATATTAAAAAAACGCAAAATCTTCATAACACATTTTACAAATACAGTTAACATAATACAATCAAGTAGTGCTCTGTTATAGCCACTGAAATTTAATTATGTACAATATTTTTTCAATGATCCTGCCTGATTGAAAACATTTTCATCAGACAGAAGGACAGAACTAAAAATTTTAATAAGTACTTTTATTTATGCAGTTAGATAGTTATACGGTCCTTGTCACCACACAGACTAAGCAGTTTAACAATGTATTTTTTGGTTTAAATCATGCAAGATGAGAAGACTTGTATGGAGCAATACAGTTTCACATAAAGTAGTTTCTGCCTGCTGCCTCTGGTAATGAAATAAGAAGACAGGCAGAATATTTCAAGCAGTTCAGTAAAAAACTTATCTCCTACACAAACATAGTTACTTACTGAATAAACAAACTTATTCCATTGCTGGGAAAGTAGCAAGTCTTTTTCCAGTCTGCATTTTACTTTCATTTTGCAAAGGACTATGAGAGCATTGTGGCAGTGATTTCATGACAAATAATCACTCAACTGTTTTTGATTCCCTGACATACTTCAACCCTGACAGGAAAGTAAAGGTGATGATAAATTCTTGCATGTATTTCATATGGTTTTCTTTGGGTCACCAACAAAAATGCTACTTTAAAAAATGTTTCTAGCTCAACACATGCAATCTTTAGAATTGTTTTGTTTGAACAGTGTCTTGATAATATAACATATAAAAATGGAAGTGATGGGCTTTACAGCACACAAAATGCTAAAAAAAAATCAGAATTCAATGCATTTGCAGGAAGTTTCAAAACCAACACCCCCTGAAACAGAAAGGCCTCTTACTTATATTGAGGAAACACTTGATAAGATATTTTGTTGATCTCAGATTTTCAGAGAAAGTTCAAATGAAAGCGCAATGGAGTGCCCTATTCCTGAACACTTATGGTGGTAAAAGTAATAGGAGAGAAAACTAAGCTGGAAGAAAAGTCAATAACTTGAGAGCAGAGAAGGAGTTATCATCAAAGCCAGCCTTCTGTCGTGTACTCAGATTTCTATTACAGTTATAAGATGACAAGTACACATAAAAGTTGTGATAGACAGTATTAGAAGAAATATCCTTAAAACCTGTTAAAAAGGAAGGAGGGGTGGGGACAAGAAAAGAGAAAATACAATGCCAAGCAATGAAAAAAGGTTTATGTATGAGTTTTCTTCAAAATCATTTTATTTGGTACAATGCCTTGAAAATGCCAAATTTAAAGTCCTCTTTTTCCTTATTACCCAGCTTTACTAGACTGCTTTTGATTAACTGAAATATATTTTCTTTTGATTATTTATTAATCAGCTCCTGTTGGATAAAATATATATTGAAATACTCTTTATTCCACATTTTGGGCAGCATGGCAGCACTGTGATTTCTTTTGAATATTGTGATAGGTCTGGTAGAGTATTTGACTCATCAGCCTTGAATAATATATCTAATGTTGCTTCCACAGGTCTGAAAAATTCCATCTGTGCAAGATGCATATAGATGAATGAATCACCACAAGAATTTATTACTGGTTACATCTGCTTTCGAGGTACAAATAGACCTAACTACGCTGGCTAGTTGAAAAATCTGCACAAAACCTGCAAAAATTCCCTGCTACAAAGTAAGTTCAAATATCTTAACTGAAGCTTTGTAGCTCACACAGTACCTTTTCTGAAAGTGAAAATATTTCCTTCTCTCTCTCTCTCTCATGAAACTCATCTGTTGAACTCTACCCAGTCTACCTCACCAATCTACTTTCTTCTTTCTGCTCCCTATGTAAGACCCTCTTGGCAGATATATCTTTCTCTGTAGTTGGAACTAAAACAAGGGCAATTTTTTCTGAACTTAAGGAAACTGCTTAGGAGTTGTATTTAGGTGGCATGCAAGTTTTATTACACAGCTTCAGCTTCCAAGACACTAGCTGTATAAAGATTGTCAATATAAAATAATAGTACAGTAGAATTTTATTTTAAGGGCAATTCATGCCTGAAGGCATGCTCCATAACTCGCTGTGGGTAAGCAATGATGTTGCAATTACAAACAGAAAAGGACACAATATATTTCTTGTGACTGACACACTTATATACGCTTATGATGTGAAAATAGGATACATTGATATTGATTCTTAGTTAGACCCTATTTTGATATATGCATTTATTTAACAGACATTGCCCTTTATGTGATCCCATTTATATACAGGAATTTTTCCATACATTCAAAGTGATACAATATTGGGCTGAATGAACACTTCTACAGTGTTCATTATTTGGCTAATTTAAATAGTAATAACCTATCTGATGTGCCATAACAGTACTGAAGGTATAGAGTAATAGAGATAGTATAGACTAGAACTTAAATATGGCATAGTTTTATTATGGAAGATGATGTGTTATATTGATCTTGGACATTCTGTGAGGCTTTTAATGATTTAGATATTTAAAATACAGAACTTTGAAAGAAAAAAAGAGTAAAGAAGGCAGCAAATCATATTCTCTTTGTTTATTATGAAAGAGAGATAAGTTAATGTGTGCTGAAAAATAAGAGAATAAAACAAGTTGTCAAGTCCTATTCAGTAATACAGAGCATATGAGACAATAGATAATCTTTATATGGAATATACATATTAATTCTTTTAGTTGGAAATTTTGTTTTGGCAACAAAATTCCTTTGCATATACCAGAAAAGAAATTACACTGCTCTATGACAAGAATTGTGATGGAAAGCCAAGTCAGGTAGAGTGGATAGACCAAGACCATTTTCTTACACAGAGCTGCCAAAAAAGGATAGTAAATTACCTTCAAATACAGGAATAGTAGATTTTTATTAGCTTTTAAAATAGAGTAGTTGACTTAATGGTGCCTAGGCAAGACAGAAAACAAATAAAAAGAGTTCATAAAAGATTCTTTCTCTGCCCACTGTGCTCTTGCAGGAGAGGTTCTTGTTTCACGTGCTGGATTAATTTCAGCTGGAGGAGCAATGTTTCCATAAGTAAAGAACCGCCGCCTAGTACTCATGAAGCCATTACTGTTTCCATGACTCATGATGGATAACTGTGTATCGTTCTGATAAACCCTCCTTAGAGCAGAGACTCTCATCCCTTGCTATGACACTGTGCTTGAACTAAACAGCCAAAAGGAAAGGGGACTTGTCATGCTGAGCACCTTCTTTTTGTTCCTTAAATATTCAGGCACTTCCAAGATCCAATAGCCTTTCATTGAACTCAGATTATTTTCATTGATTTAAGTTGGATTTTGATAAATAACACAGAGAAGAATACCATGTAAACAAAGGAAGAAAGGGTTTTTCCACACATCCACTCTTTCTGGACCAGACAACTCAGTTTACAGTAGATATCATGTGGAATGGGAATGTCTAGTTAGGAGAGTCTTCTCTTACCCTGGATGAAATAGTATTCCCAAATAAATTGAATTCTAGAAGCTGGATACATGTACACAAGGATTAATCAAAAATGAATCCTAATATTAGTAAAACGGGATAAAAACCACAAGTAAAGACCTGGAATCTTCATCTTGATGAAATCAAAGGGCTCTTAGCTGTATGTCCAGATTAATTGTAGCAGAAGGATCCCATATACTATTCCATTCTGTTGAAAAAACATTGAGCCTTAATGACAATGGAAAACAGCTTCCTTTCTATCTATCAGCTTTTCAAAATTCAGAAGTCATCTAGGTTTTTAACTATTTGGATTTGCAAATCCTAAACCAAACCTTAACCTAAGATTAATTAAATCTGGATGAATAAGCTATCTAGTCTTAAATAAACATGAAGTTTATGACATGGTAGATGCTAGCACAATTAAAATCTCTTTGAGACATACAGTAAACTGAAGTCGATTGGGTTCTAGACTTACATGCTATGTATTTTAATGCTATAGATTTATAAGCTGTAAGTCTAGACCTAGTCTATTAAAAAGGACCGATGACCAAAATAAGAGACATGATTACTTGGTCCCAGTAGAGACCTATGCCTTTCCTTTTTCTTATAACCTGAAGAATTTTGAAGATATTCAGAGTATTACATTCCACCATTAGTCATCCTATGCTAAATTAAAACCATCCTACCAACCAAAGAACACTAGGTAAATCCATTGCTTATGCAGAGTCCAAACTTATTTCAGATGTTTGTGAGTACCACAGTCACTTTGTCTCTCTACTTTTCTCCACAGTTCTTCAAACCCTAATTTTGGATTAAGGACCAATTTTAGTATCAAAAGGACCAGTACCTTAGCACAAAACAGAACATAGCACTTGTACAATAGTCCTTCTTTTACTTCATTCAATCCTACATAATTCTAATGTCACCAGAGCTCTTACAACTTCAATTTTGTGATCTCACATCAGCCCTGGATTTAATGGAACCTGGACAACTAATTCCAACTACTCAGAACCAAGGAAGTAAAATTATTACTATTTTTTAGCACTATGTCATATAAGCACTATTTGGACTTCAACTTTTTTTTAGTTTTGAAAGCTCTTAAAAGCTCTAAAAGCGAATAAGAAACAGCTCAAGAAAACAGGATGTTTAAGATCCAGTGGAGAGCAGATTTCTTTAATCTCTTTTTGTCCTAGAAAGTGCCAGTCATGTCAGCTCTGGACTTATGAGTCTGAAAATCCCTTTCTTTACTCTAGTGTTAAGCTTGAGCTTGATAAAAAATACCAGCCTACATAGATTAAAAAATAATTTGAAAGCTAATGACTGTTATAGCCTAGCCCTTTTCTGATCTTTTCAAACGTTTTGATTGTCCTATAATTATTTAAATCTAAACTCAGTAGTTACTTGTGTTGTAGGCATGAAACTCCGAACTGATGTGTTTCTGTCTTGAGCTTGGTGGATTTGAGCTCTATAGAGCAGTCCAAGCACCACTCAGTAGGAAGGGAACATCTAATGGGGAAGCAGGCTTAGCCTACCTTGCTGAGCCAGACAACACAAAAATCCCTGCAGATCTCCATCATCTTTCCATCCCAGGGAATATTGGAGATAGGTGGGATGTTCCCTTTTGTTTGGGACGAACTAGCACAAACCATTACCCTAAATTCTATCCAGACCTTTAATCAAAACACCAGTACTGTCCATAATGGTGCAGCTGGTTCTGTTCCAGTTGCCAGTATGGCAGAGAGTAGAATAAATGTCATAAAAGCAAACTTACATTATGTGCTTTTTAAAATTATTTATGAAGATAGATTGGTGAAGAAAGTATGATGTGGAAAAGTAGCTTGTTTCTGAAGTGATGTTAAAATATTTCTCAGAAGTTGACATACACAGAGGTAATCTGTAAGACCAAAATGTTGTAAATATGAGGCTGCCTAGCTCACTTCTGTTTAAAGATTTTTCTCCTTCCTGCTGCTATAAGAACAAAAATGAAAAATCACTCCATAACAGATCAGCTGTCTCTGCCAATTTAAAGGCTCAGAAAGTTACTATTGGAATATTTGAATGTCCTCACCCTACTAGTACCTGAAGAACTAGAACCTAGAAACATCAAATTATCTTTTAAGTTTAATTTTTTTCTTCTGTAGCATTGCTCCAGGTTTTCTTTACTACTGCCTATGTGTGTATTTAACACATATCCACAAATAGTTGTAGCTTGTAGGTTTAATGATTGAGTCGCCTCAGTAAACTCCTCTTCAGGTTCACAGGGCACACAATAGATTGTCAAGTAGCTGAGAATGTTTAGCATTTCATTATACCAAAGCTGATAAAACTTGACTATTATTTTGACATTGCTGCCTTGGAAGTCTTGAATAGCACTGTGAAAGAATACCTAATCAAATAGTCAATGATATTTTACACAGTAATAATTCTCTAGGTAAAAGAAAGTCAATAAAAATAATTAAAATATGAAAAGTTAAATATCCTTGCTCAAATTCTGTCAGATAAAGAGATGTATGATAAGGTAATCCTAAAGATTTTCAGGGGTTTTGAAAAAGTTTGGTTTAAGTAAGAAAATGTCAGCGCTCTCTCAAATGTATATTTCATAGAACTTGCCCCCTTTCCCCCCAGTAAACGGCAGACAGGGGGAAGGTGAGGGAAATGGACATTTGTAGTTCAACCCAAGTTTTCAAAGAGTAGACAAGAGCAGCCAGGAAGACAGAATTAGTTTTTATTGCCCAGGTCTGCATTTACTAGACAGGAAACAAACTAGAGTGGTAAAGGAGTATATATCCTTGACTGCAGGCCAGGGAAAGGATAATCATGAACTTTTGGGAAGTTGTTTTGTTTTACTTTCCAAAGGCTACAACTAATTGAGGTCTGGGGAGTTCTTCCTAAGACCAGATGAGGAAAAGGAGAACAACCAGAGCAGAACTGTTATCAAAGAGCCTCCTCCTCCTCCCTGTATAAATGCAGTTCAGATAGAGTACAGGTTTTGTGCTGGCCTTTTGTACTGTACAGAATTTAGTTCTTACTGTAAAACTAATCAGGTCAGTTCATATTTAATTGACAGAAAACTCACTGGAAACTGTCTGACCTATTTACTGAAAAGATATATTTGCCCTCTGTCACAGACAATCAATGTTTATGGCCCCTTTATTGCCCCTGAGTCACAGGCTGCTATTGCGTTCAAAAGTGCTTTTTTTGAAGCTGCGCTTTGTGTAGCAATTGCAACTGGTTTACCCTCACAGAAACCATGAGAGGGTTATCCTCGCCTCTGCCATCTCTGAGCCGGTGCAATTGATCTTCAGAGTTTAATGCAGCTGAAGTTGCAACAATTTAGAATTATCTTCTCCTTAACAAAATGGGAGCTGAGAAATCAGGCCAAAGTACTTCAGATACCATTCCCCAAGTGCATACCTTGGGCTGGGAGGAGGAAAATTTCTCTGGAGGACACTCGAGTTTGGTATTTACTTCCGATCTCACCCAGTTAACTATCAGCTCCTCTTTGTTAAATATATAGCAAACTAGAGTTGAAATCTGTGAGGCAAGGTTTTGAGATAAATTAGTGAGAAGAGTGTTAGTGCCGTAACGCCTTAGAATAAGATGGTAATGGTTATGATTATGATTATGTGGAAATATAATTTATATTTCAGTGTTTGGGAAATTCCTAAGTTGAAGGATTCATACTTCTCTTGAAAGAAAACAGTCGAGTCCAGATAACTCTTTTTTTTTTAACTGACAACTGAAACTTGTTTCATCTTAGGCAGTTTGATAAGGACGGACATATGACAATAGATGACAGGAAGAACCAAACATATTTTGCTACAATGGTTATAAGATTGGAAGATTTTCAGCAATGTGGATGGTGCCCTAGACACCCAAATGTGATTCCAAGTACTCTCTTTTGTACCTTTCCTATAGGTTAGCAAAATAGAATATATTAATTTTCTTTGGGATAACATATCACAAAGATACTCTTTCACATTATAGTGAAAGTAAATGATAATTATAACAGGTTTATTGACACTATTTCCAAGAAAAACAATTAAAGGGCAGAAAAAACACAAAATGAAAATGGAATATTCAGTAAGTATCAAAATGGCTTTGTCAATATTATTTAAGATGTTAGAAACCTGTTTTAGAAGGTAAACTTATCTATATTAAGCAGACTTATGAATACACTTGTCTGGACATCATGGCTCCAACACTTTATCTGAAGTGCTAAGCACCATTACCCACTATTGGAGAAGGACAGCACATCCCTTTATTCTTCTTCTAAAGTTCTTACTGTCAGCATAGCATGTCTAGTAGGAGATCCAAATCAGAAGCCTCTAATTTTTTGTTATCTTTACCAGATACTTTTCAGAGAAGTTCCTGTCCAGCTTACAGGAGGTTGTTGCAATTCTACCACTTCCCCAGGCATTAAGAATGAAAGTTTAGACAAAAGTTTAAGCAATCTGTGGCCTTGACCTTTCTTTACTTAACTCAGCAATCAACCGCAATATGGTAAGGGATCTGAAAGGTAGGAAATTTCACACTCCAAAATTATGAAATATTTGCAGCTGTAGGGAGTAGAAGTGTGGTTTACATTTGTTTCTAGCCCTTAGCTATAATGGCCTAAAGTGTTTCCCTTTTAGTCCTTTTCTGGAATGCTATTTTCAATGCAGTTTATTTTATGCAACTCACTTTGAAGCAGTTTTCACAGAAGAAAAGGTCATTTGGCCCAGTGGCACTTGGATAAGGACTCAGTATAATTCCATTTAGGGTCTTTAGAAAGAAGATGAAATGCTAAATAAATCAGTCAGCTGTGTCTGTTGTGGAAATCTATAAGGACAGAGAATTTTGACATTAAACTTTCCAGAGGTTTGCTCAAAGTGAACATTCCTAGACTGAAATGGCATGTATGCACTATTTGGAAATGTACTTAATATTTATATACTGCAGTTTGTATCTGTTCTTCCTATCCTAGAATCCTACATGCTCATTTGGCTGATAGATTTTTGTGGTGTATCTTATAGGAAATAATGATCCAATGTCTTCAGAAGTCAATTTGACTTTTGGAAGAAGGCCATGACTTTAAGGTCCTTAAGGATAAATTGTTTAGTCAAAGAATATTTTACCTTGTGAGAATCTCACAGTGCTTTACAAATTTACTGTTACACTATGTCCCTCAGGCAAATAACTTTTAAAGAATTTTCTGCAGTTTTCCCAATATTTCATAAACCACATCGTTCAGAACCTTCTGAGGCTGCTCCTTTCAGCTGATCCCTGCCACTAGGCAGTGCAACATCTCCTGAACTTTGTCGAAGAAGAGTAATTGGTTGGGGCTGACTGTGGATGAGGGAGAGCCACATTGCAAATACATCTTGCTTGCTTGTGATGTATTATTTTGGAGAAGGAGCTGCTATTCTGCACCTTTTTTGCTGTGCTTTGAGAAATACACCTCCCTTGAAGAAAAGAGAAAGGGAAAAAGAAGGAGGAGAGGAGTGGAGAGGAGAGGAGAGGAGAGGACTATTCTTGATTTAACGTGGCCGGGAGAGAATGTAAGATTCCCACTCTCCAAGCTGCCGCTTGGAGCCTCCCGGTTACGCTCGCGGCTGTGCCCCGCCGAGAAGGAGCCGCCAGGCGCTGCTGCGGGGCGCCCGCAGCGTGCGGCGGGGGCAGCGCCGTCCCGCCGAGNCCCTGCTGGCGCGCACGGCTGCGCGCTGCTCCCTCCCGCCGCCGCTCTCGACTGCAGCGGCGAGGGCAGGGAGGGGGTGGTGCTGCCGTGAGCGGGGTCCGAGGGGGACGGACAGAGTGCGAAAGAAGACGGAGGGAGAGGGAGGGAAGATGGGAGGGAGGGAGGCGGGGGAAGGAGAGAGGGAGGGAAGGAGTCGGCGATCCGGCGCAGCGTCCCCACTCTCACTCTCTCTGCTGCTGTAACTCCTCAACTCTGCCCGTTCTTTGCCTGGACATGTCTTAAGAAAGTTGGATCTCTCCGTCCCTCTCACCTTTATTCGTCTTCTTCTTTTTTTTTTTTTCTTTTTTTCCTTTTTTTTTTTTTTCTTCCTCTCCCACTCCCGTCTATTTTTCCTTCCCCTTCTCGTTCAAGTTTCAAGCAGCGGATGGGTCGGAGCCGACATGCCGCGCTGTGGCGGTGGGGCCGGGCGCCGCGCTGGCTGCGCGCCGGGGCCGCGCTGAGCGCCAGGGCCACCGCGGGGTTCACGCTCTAGAGGCGTGTGGGCACCGGAGCATTGCTCGCGCTTTCTCCAGAGGACAAAAAAGAAAGCGGAGGGAGGAAGCGTGCGGACATGAACTGAGCTGGAGCGGACTTTGTGAGAAGAGTGCCGAGTCCAGCTGGTCTGGTGAGTTCTTTGTTTAATGAGTTTATTATCAGCAGGGTGCTGAGAGGGATGATTCCCTTGGAGAGTTCTAGTGCTCCAATTTGTTGCATTACTGAAAACAGTAGGGTCTTCGATTCAACCCGTGGTTTTTAACTGTGTAGAGTGTGTATGTTTATGTATATATCAGTACGTGTATATGTACCCGCACATCGACTCTATGCAAATCTACGTGTACCTGGAGCTGAAGGTACCCCAAGCTGTCCTTCACGGGGAGAGCGACGCTCAAGTTTCCCGACCCGAAGCCCTGCAGCCGGAGCCGGGCTCGTCGCCGCGGGGCTACCGGCTCGGTTGCGCTCCCTTCGGAAGAGCCGGGGCTGGGAGCAGTGCCCGCCGCCCGTGCGCTGTGGCGCGGCGCCCCCTGCCCGGCCGCCGCGGAAGTGCGCCGCCGCCGCTACCGCGGGGCA
>VZSE01004322.1:1202387-1321367 GCA_013398275.1 Promerops cafer | reverse complement strand
CGCGCCGGGGTGGCCGCCGCGCGTCGCGGGCCCTGGCGCCCCGTTCCCCCCGCGGTTGGCGTCGGCTGGCCGGGCTGTAGCCGAGGCCGCGCTCCCCGGAGTGCCAGCAGGATTTCATCGCGCAGGTTCCGCCTGAATTGGGCAGCGGAAAAGAGCTGGTAGTGGTGCTTTTCCCTGAGGCAAGGTGTCTGAGTGCGTCTGATGGGCCATTGCAAACTTCATTCCCGGGTGAGCCGGCAGGGGCGGTTCGTGGCTGGTGAGAAGTACCTTAGGATGAATTTCTTCCTTTGTTCGCACTTCCACACCGCGTCCCTCGTTGAGTTCCTCGCCGGATTGCTCCGAAAGGTAAAGGGCAGTGCCCGCCAGGACCCGACGTTTGGCAGCGGCTCCCCGGAAGAGCCCGGCTGGACTCATCAGTCGGTTTCTGGTGCTTATTTTATTCCTCTTTAGGGCAGTTGAAGCAGAACAAAGTTATGTTTGAAAGATGCACTTTCTAATCTTGTTCGTCAGTAAGTGACGCCGTGTTTTACCGCTGTTAGTATCCCCCTGTTGTAAACTTTCTTCTTCGGAAACGCATTAATAAGTTAAAGAAATGCTGCCTTCTAGCAGCAGGTTTTCCTGCGGTTTAAATACTTGCATATAAGTTGTTCCTAGGGAGTGGCATAGGAAATACTACCTGTATTCTTTTACCACCTCTGCTGTCTCTCTGTAAAAGAAAAGAACGTTGTGTAATAGATGTGTATTTCCTACTTGCTTTTCTTACCGTGTGAAAATAATTCAGCTATTTAGTGAGTAAATAGCTTACTTGCATGATATAAACTATTTTAAAACTTTATGTTTTATTCAGTGGGAAATCGTAAAATCTCTTTTAGGAGACTGAAAGGCCAGCTTTAGTAGTCATCCTAGAAGGATAGTCTGGTTTTTTTTAATTAAGCATGCTAAAGAACTTTGTATGGCTAAGTTAACTCTGCTGTCAGTTCAAGTAAACAAGTGTAAAATGGCTCTAAACTCCTGAAGATTTCCTTTTTTTTTTAAAGTTTAAAACTGAATTCAAAATCAATATAACTATTTTTGTTATTACAAATTTTAGGGTGCCATGCTAAATTTCAATCAAACTCTTATTCACAGAGATTGGAGGTCCACTTTTCCTTGCACAGCTGATGAGTTCATATTAGATACACCAGTAGGTGACTGCCTACAGATAAACAGTCGAAATTCTCCATGTGAATCTTTGTTTCATTCTGGTTTCAGAATCTTTGTTTGCTGTTGGAATATAGCTGCTGCATTTTCTGTTTAACAGCTAATATCTCGAAAACATAAAGTATCTCATGAGATTAACTCATGATGTGGGGAATACAAACATAAAACTTAGTGCACTTTAGTCATGAGTTGAAATTGTTATGTTAATCTCTGCGACAATGTACATTTTTTGAATAACTTACCAGCTTTCCTAAAGTAACACTACCATACACTCTCATCATGTGTTAATTTTCTGAATACCAAAGCAGACACCTTCCCTCTCTGAAAAGCAAAAGACACTGTTAATTTGTTTGATTGGAACATTAAGCGTGTTGAAACAGCTAAACCTGGTATTTCTTTTTTCCCATCAGACTACATTTACATTAATAATTGCTTTTAAACAATTGAAGGGTAGGTGTAACCACAATTAGTGCAGCTTTCAAAGTCACACGATCTCTCATAGAGTGCTACACTAGAAATCCTGTCATGACTGTTTAGTTTCACAGTGCATTTCTGTCAGACAGCATCAGTTGGGTGTGCTGATCAAAACTGACCTTTAAGGTAAATAGTTAATGTTTTGCTTGGTAGGTAGGTTATTCTGGACTTAGCTGGTAGAGCTTGCATGTAGAAAAAGAATAGCAATGAGACTGAGACTAACTTGGGTATGTGGCCTGATTTAGGTCCTCTTTCTACCTGTGACTTCTATTGGTGGTTGAATAAATATCTCAGTGTATGCTTCCCCATAGATACATTGAGCAAGCTTACCATACATACATAATGTATCTATGATAAGTAAGATAAGCTTGGTTTGGTCTTTTTTTTTTTTTTGCTTGCTTGGCATTGAAATTGTTGTTTACTAAATTCTGTGTTTTGTGCTTAAAACTTTCAAATCTCAAACTATAAACCTTGAAACCTAAATACTGTAAGCTTCCTGCTAGGAGAAACAGTCTTTTGTGTGACTGCTATCTTATCCAGTCATCTTAATTTGTAAGTTGTCAATTTGAGCTCTGCTAGCTCCAAAATTATACTTAGACCTTTAATGTGAAGTAGTTCATATTTCTAAGTTTTGTTAATATCTTTTTCCATGTACAAATTATGTTAATGTTTTGATGCATTAATAGTTTTGGTAATGCTGTAACTGAGTAGTAAAACTGTCTTACATATCCCAGTGCTGAATTTGCATATAAATAATAATGAGCTGGATATGCATATAAATAAAAAAATCTGAAAAATAATTTCCAGATAGTAAATCAAAGTTTGTTTGAAAGTAGCTTTTCAGAATAATACGGTGTGCACTTCTTATGAATTTAGGGCTATGATGTTTTGTTAAGCAAACGGTTGCCTTGTGTATTGAACATGGACACAGAAAATCCTGAACTGGTCATATTCCAAAGATAATAAAAATTTAGGAGTTCAAAGTGTAGCCTTTGGCTAAAATGTTTCTGAAATTCAGTCATTTTGGCACGCTGTAATGAGCCATCTGAGTTTATATCTAGCACATTATCACTTTATCTTAATGCTTTCATACTTTCTTTCAGTAGTTAATGGTCTTTTTAACTGGAATTGCTTAATACTTTAGATATTTTCCAAGAAAATACTGTGTTGATTTTTGGATAATCCGAGTCAACGTTTTTTAGTTTCTAGTAGCTATGTAAATTATGACAAGACAGAAATAGTGTGTTGTAAAAGGAATTGCTGACTTGTTTTTATCTGTCCTGGTTAATTCTTGATTGTAACTCAGCAAGTTGTAGGGGTTACTGCTGAGGAGTGGATTCTCTTCCTGGTGGTTGCTTTGTTGTTTGTAACGGGCTGCCTGTTTTTGGTTCTGAGCAGACTTGAAGTTGTTACAGAAGAGCAGCAAAAAGTGCTCAAGGTATAATGGCACAGAAAAATATTTACAGTAATAGTGAAACCTACACGTGTGTTCAACTTTGAATATTAATGAGAAGTTTGGATATCTTAATGCATCTTAGCATGGTGCATGTCCGGTCTGATGTGCCTGAGATGTGAGAAGCAAAGGATAGAAGATACAAACAGATACAGTGTTTTACATTATAAATCCACCACTTCAAATAGCCTGTTGCCAAACATAGGCATAGGCAGTGAGTTAGCAGGTGCTACAGCATCAGAAATAAAGCTGGGTTTTGGACTTCAGTATAAAGAATCCTAGTGTAACTGAGGGAGAAAACAGGGAAGCATCTGATCAGATCAACATAAAATTTTATCATTGAGTAATAGATGGATTCCAAAATTCCAGCAAGATGGAGGAAGATCTGAGTTTATTGATTGCTTAAAAATGATGTTTTAAGCAATTTTCTTAACATTGCCTTTTAGGCCAGTCTGGTGGCATTTTAAAATTTTCAGAGTTTTGGAATTAGTGATAACAGTTATTTGTTGCGAAGATTTGACTCTGTGTAAGAGTTTGTTTCTTTTTTTTGTATTAAGCAAATATTTGTTAACTTGGCAGTATGCTGACACATAAAACCCTGGAGACCCAAGTGTCTCTGTATTCCCAGGATATATCATAGCCTGGGAAGGAAAGTAGATAGGGGAGGAATAATACTGTTAAGCCATTGAAATGGTGACTGTTCCAACCTCACTCATTTGCCCTCCCAACCTTTTCTTCATTCAGTGTTAAGACCTTGTAAGTATTGGTTCCAGCTAGTGACTTACTTCAAAGAGCTTTAATACTTTTTATTATTTGCTTATTCACTTTTTGTTCGCTATGTTTATAGTTTTAATTGTGCAACTTAATTGCTAGATTTGGAAGACAGACACACCTTTTTTTTCTCCTTCCAAAAGGATATTCCTTTTCATTACTCCTCTGTAATACTTCCTATAGTTTGTGTGAATCTGAGTCTTAAATTCCTGTCAAAATCATTGACTCAGTAATATCTGTGACTGAATTCCTTCTGACGTTTTGAAGTGAACTGTTGACACAAGTAGATTAATTTGTTCTGATGTTTGCTAGTGGGCAGAGTCAGTCCATGGAATGTCAGCCAGTGTGATTTTTCACATATCTACCTGAGCAGGTAGGAAGTAGAGAAGAGAAAAATTACTGTAAGAGAAAATGCGAGTGGAGGAAGGAGACAACATGTGATATTATTTTAGCAGAGATGAACAGAACTAACATGAAGTTAGGCACTTAGGTGAGATTGACATCCAAAGAATAGGATAAGGGCAAACTAGGGTTAAAATGTGGGGAGAAAAAGGTCAGGAACAATAAAAGAACGACACAGTGAGTAATTAGTTTGATTTGTATAGCAGATTGGCCAGGGAAGAAAACTCAGAAGGAGAGGTAAGGGAAAAAATTTAAAGATAAATACAGAAAGGAGAAATAAATGAATGTGTACTACTTAATCAAAGTAATCAAGACAATGTTAGATTGCTTTCTACTTGCTGGAAAGAAATTTTGCCCCCAAGGTCTTGTTGAAAGCTTGGGCTTGTTTAGGGAGCCTTATGAAGCTTTGATTTGTTATACTGTGAGGCTTGAAGGAGTAAAGGTGGTTGCTGTAAACCCAGATGAAGAAGGTGGTCTCAGATGTCTTGTTCCTGAGGTTTCTGCCTTTCTTCCTACTGCAGTCTTGCCTAGATTTAGGTAGCGAAAATGACTGCAACTGACTTCAAAAGGCAAATCCAGTGAAGGTTCAGGCTTCACTGAATCCAGACTCTATGACTGTCTTGCTGTTCCAGGCTCTTTTTCTGTCATTTCTGGAATGTGTTGGAGAAACCTGACTGAAATGTTTCTCCAGTAATTTTGATAGATTCTTGTTCTTATATCTCTTGATACTAATTTGTTTCAGATCTGTTCTGAGAGGGGAATAAAGGAATACGTATTATTCTTTATGGGCTTTACACCTTAGTGGTGCTTGATTTTTTATGATAAGTGCTACTCTTACAAGGATAGTCAGAGCTGGAGGGAACACAATACTGAATTATTCTCTGTTTATGATATTTATAATTCTTGGAACAGGTGCACATTGGATACTGTAAAGAATTGATGGTAATATCAAGCCAACTCTTCCAGTTTACTTCCACATAGTTGGACATCAGCCATTTTACAATCTAAATGAAATGAGGGAGGAGAATTTTCTGCTAAACATCTCTGTCATGTATGAAGTAGAGAACTGGAGTGAATGTTCGCTACTCCAGATTAGTTCAGACCTAGTTTGTTTGCTCATAGCAGACAGCATTGATATATTTCTTCTAGCATGTTGCATCATGGGAATGTTCATTTGAACTTAACTCTGTGTTCCTCTTGTCTTCCATTAGTAATTCCTAGACTTTTGATGTAATGGATTCTTGACTTTTTTTAGGAGTTTTTTAATTTATCTGTGTTTCTATTAATTTTGTCTTTCTGCAAGAAAAGGATATAGTCTAAATAGGTAACCTACAGTTTTCCTTCAAGTATGAATTCTGAACTAAGCATAAATATTTATTTGATAAACGTTTGAACAATCATAAGTCTTACTACATCTCTTTCTTGTTTCAGGGTTTCTTTGTAATTGCTGCCATGGGAAGATACTTGACTATGCTGTTGCTGCTGATGCTGCTGGTGCAGCGTTTTGGAAACTGTGAAGGAACTCAAAGGCCACATCATGCTCCATCAATGCAATTTACACAAGTACAGTATAATGCCACTGTGTATGAGAATTCTGCAGCCAAGACTTACGTTGGGCATCCAGTGAAAATGGGCATTTACATTACAAATCCATTGTGGGACTTAAGATACAAAATTATTTCTGGTGACAGTGAGAACTTGTTCAAAGCTGAAGAGTATGTTCTTGGAAACTTTTGCTTTTTGAGAATACGGACCAAAGGAGGAAACACAGCTATCCTTAACAGAGAGGTGAAGGACCATTATTTGCTGACTGTTAAAGCAGTTGAAAAAAATACAAATGCTGAAACGCGCACGAAGGTCAGGATACAGGTACTGGATACAAATGACTTGCGGCCTTTGTTTTCTCCAACATCTTACAGTGTTTCTTTGCCTGAAAACACAGCAATAAGGACCAGCATCGCAAGAGTCAGTGCAACAGATGCAGATATAGGAACAAACGGAGAGTTCTACTATAGCTTTAAAGAAAGAACAGATGTCTTTGCTATACATCCAACTAGTGGAGTGATAGTTCTAACTGGTAGACTTGACTACTCGGACACTAAGCGTTATGAGATGGAAATTCTTGCAGTGGACCGTGGGCTGAAGCTGTACGGTAGCAGTGGCATAAGCAGTATGGCAAAACTAACTGTTCATGTAGAGCAAGCGAATGAACATGCCCCTGTAATTACAGCTATTCCATTGACTCCATCAGAATCAGACACAGATCCAACGTATGCAATTGTAACCGTAGAGGACAATGACCAGGGTTCAAATGGGGAAATAGCATCATTAAATATTGTTGCAGGAGATGCGCTTCAACAGTTCAAAACAGTGAGGTCTGTTCCGGGCGGCAAAGAATACAGAATAAAAGCCATTGGTCCCATTGACTGGGAGAGTCACCCTTTTGGATACAACCTTACCCTTCAAGCTAAAGATAAAGGGAATCCCCCACAATTTTCTTCTGTAAAAGTTGTTCATGTGACATCACCACAATTTAAGTCTGGCCCTGTCAGATTTGAAAAAGATATATATAGAGCTGAAATAAGTGAATTTGCTCCTCCAAACACACCTGTGATAATGGTGAAAGCTGTGCCTAGTTACCCACATTTAAAATATATATTTAAAAACACACCAGGAAAAGTAAAATTCAGTTTAAACACTCACACTGGTCTTATTACCACATTAGAACCCATAAAAGCACAATATGCATCCCATTTTGAACTTGAAGTTTTGACAAGTGACAGAAGAGCTTCTGCAAAAGTATTAATAAAGGTACTAGGCATGAATAGCAATCCTCCTGAATTTACTCAGACATCCTATAAAGCCTCCTTCGATGAAAACGTGCCAATAGGTACAAGTGTCATGAGAGTAAGTGCAAAAGATCCTGATGAAGGGGAAAATGGCTATGTGACCTATAGCATTGCAAACCTAAATCCTTTGCCATTTGTGATTAACCATTTCAGTGGGATTATTAGTACCTCAGAAAACTTGGATTATGAATTGATGCCAAGGGTTTACAATTTAAGGATTCGAGCCTCTGATTGGGGTATACCATATCGCCGAGAAGTTGAAGTTCCTGTTACTATTATTTTAAATAACTTGAATGACAATATACCTCTATTTGAGAAAATAAATTGTGAGGGAATAATCCCCAGGGATCTTGGTGTTGGAGAACAAATAACAACCGTATCTGCTATTGATGCTGATGAGCTCCAGTTAGTGAGATACCAAATTGAATCTGGAAATGAACTGGATTTATTTAGCCTAAACCCAAATTCTGGAGTAGTTTCTCTCAAACAGTCACTAATAGATGGCCTAGGTGCTAAAATATCTTTTTACAGTTTGAAAATTACAGCTACAGATGGAGAGAACTTTGCAAAACCATTGTATATCAACATAACTGTAGCTAGTAGTCGCAAACCAGTCAACTTGCAATGTGAAGAAACTGGTGTTGCCAAAATGCTCGCAGAGAAACTCTTACAAGCAAATAAGTTGCACAATCGTGGAGAAGTTGAGGATGTTTTCTTTGATACTCACTCTGTTAATCTGCATGCACCTCAGTTTAGAAGTACTCTCCCCAGAAGCATTGAGATAAAAGAAGACCAACCTGTGGGCTCCAGCATAATATCTATGGATGCTGCTGACCTTGATACTGGCTTCAATGGAAAGCTAGTGTATGTGATTTCTGCAGGTAATGAAGACAGTAGTTTCATTGTTGATATGGAAAGAGGAGTGCTGAAAATTCTATCTCCCCTTGACCGAGAACTAAAAGATAAATATACCCTCAATATTACTGTCTATGATCTTGGAATACCACAGAAGTCTGCCTGGACCCTTTTAGATATAAAAATTTTGGATGCTAATGATAACCCACCGGAATTCCTGCAAGACAGCTATTTTGTTGAAGTAAGTGAAAACAAAGAGCCCAACAGTGAAATAATTCAAATTGGAGCTACTGATAAAGATTTGGGGGCTAATGGAGAAGTGAAATATTCTCTTCTTACAGATACAGACAAGTTTACTATTAATTCTGTGACAGGAGTTGTGAAAGTGGTAGGGGTCCTGGATCGGGAGGAACAGCACATTTATATGCTAAAAATTGAGGCTAGGGACCAACCTACTGAAGAACCTCAATTATTTTCAACAGTTATTTTGAAAGTGGCTGTAGAAGATGTTAATGACAATCCTCCCAAGTTTATTCCTTCAAATTATCATGTGAAAATTCGAGAAGATCTTCCTGAGGGAACTATTATTACATGGCTAGAAGCCTACGACCCTGATTTAGGCCAGTCAAGTCAAGTACGGTACAGTCTTTTGGACAGTGGAGATGGCACCTTTGACGTTGACAAAATAAGTGGAGCAATACGTGTTGTACAAAGACTGGATTATGAAAAGAAACAACTTTATAACTTGACTGTGCGGGCCAAGGACAAAGGAAAACCCATTTCATTGTCCTCTACGTGTTACGTTGAGGTTGAGATAGTTGATGTGAATGAAAACTTGCACCCCCCACGGTTCTCCATATTTGCAGATAAAGGCTTTGTAAAAGAAGATGCTCCTGTTGGCTCCTCAGTAATGACAGTATCTGCTTATGATGAAGATGCAGGACGAGATGGGGAGATCAGATATTCCATCAGAGATGGATCGGGTATAGGAGTTTTTCGAATAGACGAAGAAAAAGGTAAGGTGGCTTTCTGTTATTTTTATATATTTTTATACTAAATAAAATTAAATGCTAGGAAAGAGAAAAGAGAAGCAGCATTGTTACAGTTGATGTAGGTGTTCTTGTTAGGGCAAAAAGATGTCAACAACAATGTGTATAGCTGTGTCTGTTACTTAAGCGAAATTATTTTTATAAGTAACTTCTCTAATAGTCCCACTTCCAGCCTACCTAAAGCCATGCTTAAGTCTTAAAATATATACCACCCAAAAAAGTAAGAATACTCTTGATATAAAATGGCGGTCTGCCTCGTGTGAGCATACACGCTCTGTCTTGTGGACAGTGGGACTGTCATACTTTTCAGTCTTGAATGATATTATCTTTCACTCCTTTTACTGGAGGTGTGCATGGGTATGATATTGCCATACATGCTGGTTTTGTTAGTTACTTTCAGGGTTTTCAGGGGACCATCTGGAATCCAGTAAGCAGGGCCTTCTTCATCAGAAGGCTTCTGCCAAAGAAAACATTGATGCAGCCTTAGAAAAACCTCATGTGAATCAAGCAGACTGAATGGTTGATACGCTGATGAGCAGTGTGAGAATTTTTCCAGTGTCATGTGTTCAGAAGAAACGTAATTTTATTTTCAGTAGAATTCTAGTGCTGACTTTTAACATTTTAGTTGGATGTCTATGTAGCTATCTATTCATTTATGTCTTTGATAGAGTATTGATATTTTGCAGTTATCTAAGCATCTTGAAATAAATTGAGGAGGAATCTGGTGCAAGATTTGTCTACAGGTTACATGTAGGTAAAGGGTGATGTGATCGATGTCTTAAAGAAAAAAAGCTTGTAACTGAGACTAAAAGGCGGGAATTATGTCAGATTCATCCAGTAGTCATTTCTTGTGTTCTCTGTGCTTCCCACAATTGTCAATGTGGGTAATAGAGACTCATGAAGCCACTTTACTCTTTAGGGTTTGGGTGAGCAAACTGTTCCTGACTATTTTTCTTCTCTAGAAAGTCCATTATTAAATTACCTGGTTTGTGGATAAAGAACCAGCTCTACAGGTTGAAATGTAACAATGCTTCCCTTAGCTTTGCTTTTAACAAAGCACATAGTTAAGGTAGTGAAACAGATTTTATAAAGGTGGAGAACCGAATACTTTCTTTCCAAGACCTTGTAGTTTCACTTTTGGCCATTTGGCATGTGTACAGAACATTAATTTGTGTATCATTATGCATTTCTTTTAAAATAAGTATATTAAAGTTCACGGTGTGTTATGGTATTTTAGAAGTGTCTCTAGTTGTACTGTAAAATGAGTCTGAGTTTGGCAATTTATTATCTGCGTGATAGGTAACAGTAGGTGAGAATGAACCTGTTTATGGGTATGTGGACAGGTATGTGTGTTTTTGTGATGGTACTACCATGGCAGAATTAGTTGTCTGCATGTGTTGCCTCTCTACTTTTTTTGGCTCAAAGCTAGTTTACTTAACTAACGGATTGGTGTGAGTTTAATTAAGTTGCTTTTTATCAGCTGGGTTTACAAAGTTGACAGAGCTTGGGGCAAAGCCAGCTTCTATTCAATAATATTGTCCAGAACAGTGGCTCTGTATTTTCAAGGCAGGGGAGAGGTATTGTCTGCATTCATATCTGGTATCTAGTGTTTGCTGTTCTTCGGAGATGAAAGTAGAGGGATTTGGTGGGAATGGGGTGGTGGTAGAAAGGGGTTGCTAGTTTTTAATCTTATTGAACAAATTCCACTTATGACACTGGTGTGGGGAAAGAAGGTGTTTATTTCAGTTTGCTTGGTACGTTTTTTCCATCAAATGGTTGTCTAAAGGAAAGGACATTGAGTATGTACAAACTTGACAATGTAGCTTAAACTTTGGATTGACACTTTATTTTGGTAAAAAGCCATCAGAATTGTTCTTGAAGGCACTCTTTATACTGCAGTGTCTGAATATTTGTCATATTTTTCAAAATGTACTGGCCTTGATACAGGGAGCAGACTGATTATCAGCCAACAAAGCACATTGAAGAATTTGTGAAAGAAAAGATTTGTCAAGCAACTTGCTAACTTTTTCAGCTTGCTGAAAGGTTCTTCTTAGTTTACCCCTGAGCTACATGTCTCATCCTGCTGTCTTTGAAGAGCACCGTACTACACTGTCAGTTCAAAGACAGATAAATCGGATTTAAGAAGTTATTTCAAGTCAACACTTAACTATTAAGTGGCTCAGAGTGGCTCTTTTATCTTTTGCTTATAAGAAATTAAGGACAGCAATCATATTTGCAGGTAGACTAGATGATGACAGAAGCATTGAATAGCTAGTTCCATGCATTGATTTTTGTTGACTTTTGTTGTCTTTCTTATGTTAAGTTTGTTTTAATTTTACAGTTCCAAAGGGAGGAAATGGTATTAGTGTTTGATATTTGTACCTGTAATTCTGGTATTTTCACAAGATAATTTAATTTATCTTTGCCATGACGTCTTGAGTTCCATTTTCCAAGACTTACCTTTATTTTCAGTCAGCGCTTTTCATAGGTTCTGTTTTCTGCAGTTGTGCCCAAACCATTAGCAGTGAATGTCTTAACAGGGAGCACTAAACACCAATATTTCCAAACTCAGGAGCTACTTTGATTACTTAGCTTGCTGACTGCTCTGATGCTTTTCAAGTAAACACAGAAAAAAGATATGTTGGGGGTGAATTTGGTAGTCAGTCATATTTTAGCTTTCTTAAGCCTGAAAAGGCAATAATGGTCAGAAAAGGAGGAGAAAAAGATGATAAAAGTCTAGAAAATTGCAATGCTTTCTGTAGCACCTACATCACTTTCTACTTTTTGTAATGTAAGAAATAGGGCACACACAGTTACCAGGTTTTAAAGTATTTTTCCTTTCCTAAGCTAAAAGGAAGTATTTTTCACATGAAGTGTAATAAAGTCATGAAACACATTTCCTCAGGAAGTTATAGAGATTGAAAGCATGACTAAAGAAAATAAATGATACTAATGAGATTATTTTGAGGTTCAGCCTCATGCTATTTCAGCTCATAAACTGTTAACTGGAAGCCAAGGGGGTAAGGGAGAGAGATCAGAGGTCATGGCTCAATATATGACTCAGAAGTACAGCAGTGCATTGTGCCTGATATTGTACAGAAATAAAATTTAAATTGTATGATAAATGAAAACTTTGAGATACTATATGAGAGGAAAAACGTTGAAATGAGATTTTTATGCTGTGAGTTTATATAACAAAGCCATCTGTTTATCCTTTGGGTATATGTTCAGGAGAACTTGGAATTTAAGATAGCTTTTTATTTGTGAGCGGAACTGAAGGCTGTAAATTGAGATGATCAATTGGCTATATAAATTGCCTGCTAAAGCAGCAGTAAAATATTTTCTCAAAGAATTTGATAAGGAATTGAGCACATTGGTGTGTATTAATAATAGAAGGCATTGTGTTGATGCAGATCTCAGTGTGCCACAAAAAAACCCCATGCACCATCTAAATCCCATTAGCACAGAACAGTAACAGTGAGATAAATCATGTCAGTACCATGCTTCCACTTCGATTGAGAAATACTCTAAAGAATTACAGAAGCAATTGCTGGAGCAGAACCTAAAGCAGAAGCTCTGTGGGACCAAGGCAATACTGAAACTTCCTTGTCCCAGTTTTTATTCCAGTGGGCAAGGAGGGAAAAAAAAGAATGTCTTCCTGTTTACTTTTTGGTTTTCAAATACAAGGATGGAGCATTTCCATCGGGTATTTGCACTCCTCAAAGGTTAACTGAAAGATGAAAGCTCTAGTTTGTAAAAATGGCGATGGGAAGAGCTCATAGTACTTCTTCCAGTTGTATGGGCAGGTGAACAGTGTCACTCACTGGGCTGGATGGGACACTATCATGGGAGCACCAGCATGTGCTGAGCAAGTGTCCACATTGATTTTCAGCTGTAAAAATGAGATTGAGGAAACCTTGTAGCAGTTATCTGGCCTTCTGCAAGGAATTTTTCTCAAGCAGATTGCTCTTTTCCTTGAGATATCAGAACTTCTGACTTATTGTTGGGAGATGTTCTTATCTGGTTTCAAGGTTGTTTTCTTACGATTTTGCTTTTCTTTCTAGTGCTCAAAATTTAGATAGCTAAGGGACCGAGCAGACTCTGGATGTGTAGATGCCATGGGTCATTCAGCCTAAGAAAGGTCTCACTGAAATGTTTAGGTAAGATGGGAGCCCGTTCTGGGAACTGATGTTCAGCAGTGAAGGAACGTTTAAGTAAGGAATTCCATGGTGTCTGTTATAACTTACCGGGTGAGTGGTTGCATTTACAATCCTTATACATGCAGATGCTGGGTGTTACATGTAGGCCCTGCACAGTAAGATTTCAAGCCACAGTGAATTTTATAAACTGATTATCAGAAACTTAGCAACTAGTGTAACTTGCAAGGCTACCAGCAGGTGTTTTCTAAACTTCTGCAATTGAGGATATTTCACAGTATATAACCTAGTTCCAAAATGGTGTAGAGGATGATGTGACAGTCTGAACCTCATACATGATAACCTTATTACTTGTGTTTACATTGTGTAGTTATTTGTTACCAGTAATCTTAATGCTTTTTCATTATCCTGAATTTGAGTTATTAGGCCATAAGTGTTATAGAATAATTCTATAGATAGTATAATAGAGTAGAATATAGATCTATAGATAGGATAATATAGTAGAATAATTCTATTAATAGTAATTCTGCTTTAATGATACGGACAAAGTTTAAGGTGATTAAACTAATTTGCTGACTTAAAAAGAGGCATGACTGTGGTTTTTTAAACCAAAGATCTGTCTAGCCTGAGATGCTGTCTCCAGTAACATAGGCAGGGCACAGAGATGATACTTTCTTGTAATACGTTCCCAGCCTCTGGTTATTTTGTATTTGGGGAGTTTTCAAGTCACATGGTTTGTAACATTCACATGCTTATCTTTCCTGAGTAGTGTTCCTTTGGAACCATATAACTTTCGAGTGTAACCTTGCTACTGTGATAAGGAAAAATGAATTGTTTTGGTAAAGAATTTTAAAGGAGCAAGTAAAAAAAAAAATTAGCAGGGGCATATGGAAGAAAATTAATTTTATTGCATTATCTCTCTATGCATAAAATAGTGTCAATAAAGCTTAATGGCTATAGGATGCTATTTTTAATAATACCAGAACTATTTCCAGCTGGGAAGATATTAATTAAGGAGAATGAATAGAATTTTAACTGTGTGAAGCAAAGTACTGAATTATACTCATAAAAGGAACAGAGCATGGCTAACATGTAATAAGTATGTTAACATTGCTTTGTAGTGTTCATGTAAATCCATTAACTTAAATACAGGATATCATTAACATTTGTACATAAGGGATAGCTTCAGGTTCCATTTCTTTGGTGGTCTTTGACTTTTTAGCTTTTCAAAGACTGGCATTAGCAAAGTTTAAATGCTATGATCATCAGTGGATCAGAACACATAAGCATGCACTGGATAGCTGTTAGACCAGCACCATTTTCTGGAACAGAAACCAACTGGCCTGCATCTACCCCAGCAACTCTTGTACCTTTAGGAAGGGTGACTGTGGCCAGATCATCTACTGGGAATCCTAATCCTGCAGTTCACTCCTAACTGTGCCCCCTGCTCTTTGAAAAATGGAAGTTGGCACAAACCAGAAGTAGTTTAACAGTACACAAGTTCAAATACTTGGGAATGTTTTCTGTCTGTTTGTTGCAAAGATACAGTCATAAAATACTTGGAGATGGGAGGCATTTTTAATCAAAATTGAGATTGGTATGATTTGGTTTTAAGTTAATTGTAGTTAAGCAACTTTACAAATACAGGACTTTCTTTGCACTCTTTCAATGAATGCTTCATCTTGAAGTTGCTCCTTCTGTATACTTTGTTACCCTTATTGTATAAATCATGGATATAAACATCAGTATATGCAAAAAAATAGTTTCTCTCAGTTTAAATTAAAAAAAAAGAAAAGAAAAAAAAGGAAAAAAGACATCAAGAAGTTCTTAATAATTTCCATTTTTCTACTCTACAAATTCCATGCTATATGTTGGCTTAGTCTTTGTTCTGAGTCTTTGAAGATCTGTTGAATTGTAGTCGCTGAAAACTATGAACAGAAAAATATGTTGAGCAAATCTTATTGTAAGAAAGCTACGAAACATTAAATAAAAAATTGTAATTGATCAGGTGATGTTGATGCTAGGGAAAGAATATTCTAGGTGGGTTTGGTATGATTGACTAATTCTTAGAGTATCTTCACATCATAGACTAAGTTTGTTTACAGATGTGACAGTGGCATTTCCTGCTTGGCTTCTGTCTACAGATGCAGGCTTATTGGCACATAGGTTTTGCAGTTAAAATTCCTTACGTGAGTATATTGACCAGTTAAAAGTGAGAAGTAACTAGGAAGAAGATCCTCATAGAACGGGGTCATCAGATAGCATTTTATTCCTGCAGAGCACAGTAGTTCTTCCCACTACGTTTGAAGAGAGAGGAGGATTAAGAGGTTCTTTATTTCTGCAAAATACTACATGGCTGCAGCTTTTTGCACAATAAAGTTTTACCCTAGCTAGCTCAGGTACAGTCACGAGTGAAGCTCAGAGCACAGACTAATCTCTCAGGTATCTAATTAGCTTTTCGGGCAAATTTTTTTCATCCTAGACTGCATTCTGTACGGCTGCATTACATTGTACTGAAGTTAATGATTTGCCCACGTAGCTATAGCAGTTAAATTTCTTCAGTAGCTGAGGCATACATGTCCTAGAGTAAGAATTTAGATTGTTCTGATGCAGTTTGAGGAAACCTTGCAAAACCAACCCAAACTAAAAAAACCCCAAGAAACCAAACCCCAAACCTAAAACAAAAAGAAAAATAACGTGAACAACCCTCAACATGCAAAACAGCCAAAACAAAAAAAAAACCCAAAACCTCAGAATGATCACTAGGTTCTGTAAACTCCAAGTTAGAGTTAAATTCTTAAGCTTATAAATGTTAATTTGGAAGGTTAATCGTTTAAATGAGGGGTTGCATCAGCACTTCAGCTTGCAATTAAAAGAAAACCTAATTCTAATGTATGCTGGAGAATTGAATGACATTCTAGTCAGCAGATGGGAGTTTTTTCTTAATCAAAGGACTTATGCAGATTATTTTGGGTTTCTGGAATTGGCTGGTTAGTTGTTACACTGACATCTGGAACAGAACTTCAGGTCAACACCTGGAATTTGAACACAAACTGTTAAACCTTTTTCTTTGGAAAACACTACAAGGGCAAGGATGTATTTGAATACTGTGTAATTAAAGCTCTTGAAAGAATTAAAGTAGCCCTTTCTGAGTTTGAGAGAGATATTTTTGTGTGTATCTCTGTAAAAGTGTATGTTGGGTTGGGGTTTTTTTGTGTTTTGAGAAATTTTGGGAACATATCTGTTCAAGAAGTTTTAGTTTATCTGTACTAAATAATAAAAAATGCAGCTGTTCTGGAAGCATAAAGTAGTTTAGGTCAGAGATGCAGAAATAGTAATTTCTTTAGCCTTCACTGTGAAGATAGTTTTGTAAAAATAACACTACTTAAAAAAAGGGGCAGGGCAAGTAAAGATTGGTAACTTTGGTAAACTGCTCTGGAAAGATATTTTAATGCTGATACATGTTAAGGATTTTTTCTAGTGGTATATTTTGTTCTTTGTCTGGGCATTCTCTCCCTTTGGTTTTGAATTGAGAAAGATGAGCAGCATGAGAACTTCACTGACTCTAGACCAGACCTGCACATTTCAACTCTCCAGCTGACATTCTTGTGAGTCCTTTGCAGGAGAGTCCTCTTTAAGCTTCTCAAGAACAACAGAAAAAAAGGTTTTGTTGTGACAATAAATAATAGAGCCACTTACGGTAGTGTGCCCACCCAAACACTATGACCTGTTTTTTCAAGCATTTATCCCGTGTTTTTATGACCTCTGTTTCCTACCATAATTTTCAGTGGTAGTCAAGCATGCTATATATGGAGCAGAGCTGAAATTCTAGCTTAGTCTGCAAGATGGGAGAGACAATTGTATCTGTGTGGGACACTTAAATTGAGGAGGCATACTTGTGGTTGTTAATTACAGATACTAAAAAACTTGGGTAGACTATTTCTAAAATGGGGTATTATTTTCTGCTTTCTAATTAAGGATAACCCAGTGGGTTTGAATTGTGTTCAGTATGATGTTGAAAAGAGAGTGAAGCTGATGCAGAAGATGATCTGTATGGTTTCATTTTGGTTTTATGGATTTTTCTTCAGTGGCATTAAGGCAAACTCTTGCCATTGTGCAAGAAAAATTTAGTTATGTTAAAAAAAAAGTAACTGTGCCTAAATTGAGTAGTATTCTGAATTTAAAAAGCATTTGCTTAAAATTTCATGCAACTAAAATATATTTTCCGCCAATTTGTTATGGTTTTAAAAATGAGGCATTTGGCACATAGATTCTGTTTTATGAGACAGTACAAACAGTTGTAACACCAGCTTACTAAGAATGATTTTTGTTCTTCTAGATCTCCTCTAGTATTAGGAGAAATCAAAAAACTTTTAAGAGTATAATTTAATACAATTTGTGTCTGATTAAAGAAATAAAAGAGCCAGGGACCCACTATTTGTTAGACTGAGGGCAAGGCCTGAATTTGCTGCTATCCATAGAAAGCAATACAGAAAGTATTTTAGTAGGAGATGACTAAATTCAGGTGTCAGGCAGCCATGGTACCAGCAATCAAGCAAAGTATCTCACACGCAAAAGTTAGTTAAGTACATATTAGCACTCCAGTTCAGAAGAGGTTACCTGGTTAACCTGTCAGGGACCATCTGCTTTTGACAGCAGTTTGCAGCTTTGTACTACTGTACTGAGGGTGTGATTATGTTCATTCTAAGCTCTAGAACTAATAGTGCCACTGGGTTAAACTGTGATATGATGCTGTTGCATTTGTTTCTCTTTAGGTGCATCAAAGTAAGCCTGGTGTTTGGAACTAATGCTGAGTTTCTGTTTGGCTGAGGTTAAGGAGACCTGGGTTTGGACCAAGGTCCTGAGCAGCCTGGAGCTAGGGAATTACTTTTCTTTCTTAGGCTTGAAGAAAACCATGTAATTTGCATTTGTGATGGTGGCGACTCCCAAAGTGCTATTAGGTTGTTAATGCAGCTTTTAGAATGTGTCTTTGGAAAAAGCTGAATTAGTTTTAGACAAACATATTCATCTTATGTTTTCTGTTGGCAGGGGCATCTTCCAAAGTAGTTTGAGTTTTTTTAGGTATCCTACTGAGTTAAAACATCACCTTAGCTGCCAAATAGGGATCCCTTACAAAAGCTGAGGCTCCCCTCCTCTACTGCAGGCATGCTGAAAGTAAGGGATTGTTCCATTGTGAAAGGTGTTGATTGGGTTACAGCTTGGTTTGATGAAAACAGAGCTGCCTGGGGGCTGTGTCTCTGTAGGAGATGAACTGGGGCTGAGCCACATGTGGTCCCAAAGGTTACCTTATAAACAGCAATCAGTTCAGGCAGCAGAATAGATATTAAGGGCCTATTAACTTGCTTGGGTCTCTCTTTGACTTGAAAAGTACTTGTGAGCTGAGGAATAATAAAGGCAAAGGATTGCCAAAAGCTATGGAAGGTGCATCTTGGTATATCACTGTTGGGACATCTGTTGAATTGGGGATTTATTTCCTACTAAGCATCTGCTGAGCTTTTGAAGTACATATTAAGGTCAAAGGAGGGGAGCTTGAAATGATTGCATAATGTTTATTCTTTTCTTTGAAGATTTTAGACTTTAATCATACAACATTTGGACATATTTAACAAAGGACAAACCTACATGAGCATTTGGCAAACTTCCAGAACTTATTACATGCAGTAGTTGCAGCATTAGAACTTGGATTTAAAAATACTTTGGGGTTTGCTGAAACTAGGTTTTGCTGGTCCATTTTTTAATCTGTATATCATTCTTACTGCATCTGTGACTTTATTACATTGGACATCTGAATGTGACCAAAAATGAATTTTCAATTCATCACTCTCCATGTGGCTCAAGAAAAGAAAATGTCTAGCATTCCAGTGCCACCAGAAAGGGATTTTTGGAAAAACAGAAGTGTCCAAGGAATCTAGCAACAGGAGTGCAACAAATTATTTCTGTGTTCAGAAATGCGCTTTCCCCAAGCTCCTTGTGTTCTATCCATGATTCTAATCGCTGCTTCTTTTTAATTTAAAATTATTTGTGAACAAGGATAATCAATATGTTCATGGTTCTTATAAGCAGTTGCATAGTTTGGACTGGCATTAGGGTTAAAGAGCAAATTGCTGAGTTAGTGGATATAAATTGGCTTGACCTACCAGTAGTGGTGGTCATTAATAGTTCATTTGGCTCAGAGTTCTGTGTCTTTGCAGACTTGTCAGTGTGGTATTGCTGATAACAGAACAGAATATCTGCCTGTTTGTTGGGAAAGTTACACATAGAAAATACAGTAATTGCATTGCTTTGTTGACAAATCTTCTACCTAGAATAATCCTCTCTGGCATGAATCGTTTCCAAAATCTGCATGTATCTTAAATCAGTCATTTTGGGTATTTATATAAAAGAGGGTCTTTTATTTCGCTGATGCAAAAAGCCTGATACCACCTCTATACACCAGAAAGTGAAAATTACTGAGTTTTGGTTTTGAAGTTGCTGATCATAGAGTGCTTGTTCACGTTTTGTGTAGGATTTAAGGGTTAAAAGGTTATTATATTACAACTTCAAAATGCAAGAAGCATAATTAAGGAAGAGCCTTCTGATTTTAGTGTTACTGGTAATGTACATGAGCATTACAGAATTGATCTAGTCATGTGGGTAAAAAAATGAAGATACTGGTAACATAATATGCTGAAAGTTAATAAAGCGAATGAATAATATGCTAAAAATGAATACAGACTTCCTGTATGTGTTGCCTGTAGTCCTGGTTGTATTTATGAGAGAGAGGGAGTTTTGTAGTTCAGCTTGAAACACTTTCAGTGCAAATAAGTTTATGATGGAATTATGGATTATAGAATTAGGAATGTGATCTTCAATGTTGGTATGTTGTCGCCTCCATTTCTCCAATCTTGTGAGAGTGACATGTATAGCTCTTTCACAGGGAATACATCTCCATTCTAGAGGGGGTTTATATTTATTTTTTTAATCCTCCTCCCCCCTTTGCCTGTAGATTTGCCATGACAGGGTATATCCTGTCTCTATGAAAATTAGAGATTGCTGTCTAATGATAAGGGTTTAATCTGCAACGAATCAGACATGTGGAAACTTCTGTCTGTGGAATTTTCTGTTTGATCTGAGAGGAATGCCCTTGCTGTGCCCTTCCTGTAATGAAAGCAAGGTAGAGTGAATCAAAGTGATCCTAGATAAGATCGGAATGTGTGCATTGGTTATGCCTCTATTATATTTGGTCTTGCAATTCTGGCCATATGTATTATTTTATTATTCAAGATATTAGCAGCATAGTTCATCTTCTTAAAAGATATCTCTTTCTGTTGTAGCTAAAAGTGCTATTTTTTAATTGATGAAATTTGAGTTAATCACTTAGGTTTGAACACAGAAAGTCTTGCTGACAACAACTAATATTGTCAGCAAGATATTGAATGAGCATTTTTTTACTGTAAATAATTTTACAGTATTCACTTCATCTTCTGATTTAAAGATTTTGTTGGTGTACCATTGTGAGAAATAGCTAACAGTTCCTCTCCATCATTATTTCAAAACCACTTAATGATTAACAAATGTGCAGCTGCCTGTGGAAGGAATGTTACTTTGGGAGGGGTGATGGAAAGATGATTATTTCTTCACATAAGAAGTCCGATGTGATAGTTCACTTTGAAGGTAATTTAAATATTACAGCATCAATTTCAGCAGATTTATTAGAAATGGGAAAATGACCTGTGCTTTTCTTTGATGTTTGGTTATATCTATGTGCTTTCTACCTGTCCTATTAGTACAGTAATATGTTGGGTTGCCTGTGTTTGTCCAGACAGAAGCTTTAAAGTAAAAAATAATGTAAGAAGAGATGGCAATTTGTTAATAAGTGGATTACTTGTGTATGGATATAGGCAAAACATGTCTCAAAAAAAAAAAAAAAAGCGATAAAATCTAAGCAGTTCATAGTCTAAACTATTTTACACCATTCCTAATCAGATTTCTGAATGGGGCCTTGTCTGTTAAGTACGGAAACCAACAGATCAGGAACTGTGCTTGTAAATATAAAACCAAAAACTGTCGTAGAACTTGGGCTTTTCAATTAGCTTTTTGCTTGCTTCAGAATGTTTGTACTGAATGGTGAAGTTTTGTACTACTTGAATCTTTACAGTTAAGGTAGAGGAGGAAAGTGTGAGAAGGTTCAAAAATTGTTAGTGGAAAATGAGTTGTCAAGTTGTCATTGACTCAAATCACACATCAGTTTTAAAGTGCATTGTTTAATAAGAAGTTAAGAGAGTGACAATTAGAGTGAGAGCAAGATTACTGCTGATTATTGGAGTAAATGTTTGAGTGAATATTGATCCAGCGTGTGATGATGGAGGGAAATGGAATAAGAAATACATGCCATTCTATGTCTGTAATTCCAGGGATGATAAAAAAATACTTTGGAAACTGAGTCATTCAGTCTAGTCAAACGCAAGAATGGTCAGCATTTAAGAGTGTCTTTTTGACAACAGCTATGCACAGATACAGTTCTGGTGCAACTCTATCTAGTTGCTGTGTATACTGTGAATTTCTTAAACAAGGAAGAAAATCCTCAGTGGTTAGGAGCAAAATGCATTTTGTGCCTAAATGGTCTACTACTTACCTACGATATCATATTGTTTGTTCATTTACAGTGTTCTAGTGTTGACAGAGTTGATGTGTTATGGCTTTATGAGAAATTATTGTTTTATGAAGCATTATTCATAACACTCATTTCCTTTGGTATTGTTACGAAGGGTGCAGTTATCTTCAGCAAAAAATGTTTCTGTGGGGAATAACTAAGAGCTTTTTCAATGGAAATTCTGTCAGAGAGACTCTGGTCTGTTCATCCAAATGCTTGCAGGTTCGGCTAGTAAGCAATCAAGTGAATTAAAGTTACAGATTTTTATACTTTTTAACTGTAACTTGCATTCATTTCTACTAGTGTTAGTAATTTTTTGTTCTGGAGGGTGTTGATTAAAACTGTATGTGCAGTTATCCATTGTTTATGTGAGAAAGACTGAAACCATTTCCCAACAAGCATCCAGGTCCCCCGCAAATAAGTATACTTGACATCTGGTAAGGAATCTCTAGTTTGCTAGTTACAAGTCTTCTTTTTAGATGTTAGGTGTTGATTCTTCAGTGTGCTCTAAGAATGTGCTTACAAATGGAGGATTTCTCATTTGCTTGATACAGTAATCCTAACCAAAGAGAATAAACACAATTCTATGGTACCAAAACTCTTTGCCTTCATGATTCCCCTAGCTTTAATTTTTTACTCAAAACCAGACAAGTTCAGAAATGTTTCTCTGTATGGCCTTGTGTTTAATTTGATTCATATGCAAAGGCAAATAAGGCTAATAAAAAAAATAGTTTAACATGTACTGATCAATGTAGAATCCCCTCTGGAAACAGGAGCAGAAATAAAGTCTGAATAAATAAATGGATACTTTGTAAGTTAATAAATCTAACTTTGTCAGAACAAGGATGAAAATGTCTTTTGATGTCACTGAATCCCAGATGCTTTCATTTCATGACTTTGTCAATTTGCTTTGTTCTCCTAGCATTAGCATGCCCAGAGGTATATCAGATCTTCTTTGTACACAGAAATCTGCTTGGGAGCAGCATTTCTGTTGGCAGTAATTAAGTGCTATTGTGTATATAGCTACCTGGTGCAGTAACATGAACAGCTGTAATAGCCTGATTTCCAGTATTCCTCAACATGCTGTCTCCCTTTTGAGAGGTATCGGTATCTTTTCTTGCTCAGAGCTGGTCTGGAAACTGTCATTGCTAACCAGCAGTTTCTGCAACTGAAAATATTTTGGAGACTGAAAGCTTGAAGCAAATTGCAGTAGTCCAAACCACAGCCATGCATAAATAACACACACATGTGCTAAACAACCATTTTTTGTTGCGGGTTAGTCATGAGCCAGAGTTGCTGTGGAACACAGCTGTAACTGCTTCTTACTGAAGGCTAGGACTGCTCTGTTGGACTTGCTGGGCCTTCAGTGTTTTGCAGAAGTAATAAGAGGTAAGCTGCACTATCAAATTGCCACCAAAAAGAGAATCTGAGAGAAATGCAGTGTGTGTGGGAAAGGTATTCTTGGGATACATGGAACAATTTTCCTTATTTAAGATGGTCATTAAACCCTCAGATTTACAGACAAAACCTGTAATCTGTAAAGTTTAATAGTTTCAAACTATACTTGTTACAGAACTGTCCAGGCTTTAATAGTTTGCAGAGGTCTAAACAGCTAGATCCTTCTGGATCAACAAACCAGTTTCTGAACAATTAAATGTGTTGCTCTTGTGCATAATTGGCTTCCCATGCGTCTCATTATTTTCCTTGTAGACTCTTCTTCTGCCTAAGGGGGACCTAGGTTAATCTGTCAACTCCAGTTAGTTTTGAAATTCCTGGGGCCATTTGCAGAGGAATTTCCCCTTCAGAGGCTCCCCATTTCCCAGCTAAATTATTAGACTTACCACACTCATTGTCAACAATTCCTTAGTAGCAAGAAGACTGATAGAGAAGTCGCTGGTGAAGCCAGTGTTCTAAAGAGCATATATTTATTCATTTGTGTATTTAAGAAATTCTTATAAACTTTACAAAGAATACAGAAATTCATCCTTTGCATTTCTCATGCAGAGGCAAGTACACATTCTTCATAAAAATTTGATTAAATAATTTCCTTCTTTGTCTTTAATGTTCATCAGTAAACAAACAGTGGACCTGTAAAAGCCTTTGCTTGTTTGTGAATCGCCTACATTTTAGTAGAAGTTTTCTTGGTCATGAAGGTAACTTAGCTTAAAATAGCTCAACAATATTATCCCAAAGTGTTTTGCTTAAATGTAGTTTCTTATTCCAGTTTTATAATACTATGTAATTGAGTTTCTTGGGACATAGAAAGTGGTTGTGTCTTTATCTGAAGGTAAAAACTGTCCTGAGTAAGGATGGGTGGCCAGAGCAATGACTTGCCTCAGATCCTACAAACCTTGGTTGTGTAATGCAGTAAGAGAAGCTGCTTTTGCAGGTACTGAAATCCCATATGCTTGGCCCAGAACCTGCTGGCAGTTTGTTCTGCTTTCTCTAGTGTTTTATAAACCTGCTGTAATGTTGATATTGTAGCGCAGTCATGTTTTTTTCAGCAAGCTTTTTCTCAAATCATGAATGACTGCTCATGTTAACAGCAAAGCTTGCTTTTCTTGTTCTCTCTTCTGGGAAATGTAGATCCTATGTGGTTGTATTACAATAATTTTTGCTATTGACATAGGAGTTAACATTACATTTCCCTAATGTGGACTCATCAGGGGGTTTTTATGTCTCTCCATATCCAGCTTTAGCAACATGGTACTGTTCCTCTGTATAGCAATTATATTGCCTGTCCGAAAGCTTGACATACAAGCCGCCTAGCTGACAGAAGTAAGCTGGAACTATTAAAATAACCATAAATGAGGCTGACAATGGGAGCTGTCTGCCATTGTCCCAAAAGATTTTTTGAACTGGAAGTAATCAGTTGAGTTCTAAGGCAGCGCCATCACAGATTTTCTAATTGCGAAAATTCCCCCTCGCCACCCCCCAGCTTCCTGAAAGGAAGTTAACAATCTTTGTGGACCTTAGGAGATTTATTGCTTGTAGCCCAGACTACCTAGACCAAATAATAATTTCTGGGCATAATATTTTATGTAGACAATTTTAGAAACATATGTAAAAACTGTTTTTCTTTCATAAATTATCTGAACTCTGTGTTTTCCGTGCATTTGACTTGTTTTTTGTGGAAATGTGCAGAAAGTAAAGTGGTAGGGACTAGAAGTTAAAATGTTACTGCATCTAATTATTTACAATTCTCTTTTTGCCCCATTTTTTATTCTACTTTACCCATTTAACTGCTATGTGAAAAATCTGTTTTTTCAATGTTTTAAAATACAATCTGTTTTTGGTATAGAGCTTTAACTACACGCATCTTTACTTCTAGATCTTTGTACTATCTCTAGATGCTTATTTAAGGGATAGCTGCACTTAACTGTTGAACATTCTGTATTTCTTCAAATCTGTCTACCTACCTGGTTTAGAAGCTGTACATAGCAGAGGACAGTAGTGACCCTTCCTCTGCCTCCACTTGAACACAGTTCAAGTTACTGCTGGTCGTTCATAGCACAGAAGTGATGCATAAACTGTTCTATGTTTTAAGTTTTATGTCAAGGTTTGGATTTGACCACATGCTGAGGCTCTTTGGATGCCAAGTTTTTGTCCCCAAAAATGTTTTAAAAGGACAGCCTTGATAACTTCTATGTGCTTGGAAAAGTGAGACAGGTTTCACTGGACACTGATAGTGTCTGATTGTTTCACTGACTACACTTGCTGTTCTTCCATTAGTGTCATAGAGATTCTTTAATTTCAAATACAGTAGTTTTTTAATGAAACTTGGGGGATTTGAGAGCTTGTATTAATATCACATTTACTTAAGATACTGCTACAAAACTGGATTTGGCTATATGTTTTGTTACATCTAGTCAGTTCAGTGAAGTTGAATTTGAGATATAAAACATAATTTTATCATGCTTGAGGTTTTTCTTTGTTCCATTTGGGTTTTTTTTTTGTTAAAATTTTAAATCTGCTCTGCTGGTGATAGTTCCTCTGCTCTGTTTAAGGGTGGGTTCTCTGTGCCTTGCGGTGTTATTTTTCCTCTTCCATCTCCCAGAACTTGCAATAACTGGTCCCTAGAAAGAAAGCAGTGGTGCACTCTACACATTTAAGGTCTTGCTACTGCTGCAATTCCATCAACTTACTGATATTGATAGTGATTTTATTTCAAACTTTCCAGGCCTTGATTTGTTAGAAAATGAGCCAATTTATCCTTGAAACAACAGCAGGAGTTGCTTTCCGTTTAACAGTTCTAGCTAAGCATGATTTCTCAGCTGGTAGTACACAAGATAAAACCTGAACTGTGTGTAGCTTTCTATGTCAAAGAGCTATAAACAAAATTTAATTACATTTTCCGGAATCTGCCCTTATACATGCTGACAAAAGACTTGTAGTTCCCATATGATACTTTCACCTTATTTTAAGTATTTTTTTTTAGCTTTTCCTGAGAGAAATTTTTCTTTGCATTCTCTGAAGCTGAAATTGTGAAGTTTAGGTTTTTTCATTGCCTTTCTTATAAAGGAGTTGTTTATTTATGATAAAGAAGAAATGTTGCATGTATATGAAAGTGAATTAAAACCACTGTATAGTAACTTACTGAATATTTTAAAAAATAAATGTATAAAATCTGTAAAATATACGTGACAAGCGTTAACTTTTAGAATGAACATTTATATTGATTATATTGTTTATATGATATGTTAGACAGTATTATCTTGGGGTACATGAGAAAATCTTAGGTTGATTGGTTGGTTGTTTTTTTGGTTGGTTGTCAGGTTTTTTTCCCCCCTAACATAAAAATGCAATTAACCAGGATGCATGTGAAAGGCAAAGCACCAAATTATTTAAAAAATAAATCAGAATGTGTTAATTTGCATTTCAGCTTAGGCAAAACAGAAGAATTTCTGAGTGGTTGAAAAGGACAAAATAAACTATTTCAAACTACACTGAATCATTGATACTCCTCAGACGTGTTTGCAGACAGGTCACCTCACTTTGAGGTATGGAAAACACAGTATAGCTGGTTTGTTGCCAAGTTGCAGTCTTTCTGTCTTTGCCTAATTAGGGCTTCTGGAGAAGAGGCGAGTGAAAAGCAGTGAACATCTCTTGCTCATGTGTGATTCAAAGGCAAGCAATAGTTGCTAAAACTTTTTGCTCTCCTTCAGGGCTGCAAGCAAGGATTATTTATATTCTGAAACAGTACAGTTTAGTCTATGTGAATCTTCAGATGCAAGAAGTCTGATATGAGTAGCTTGCATTGTTAGTGATAAGCCTTAAATTGCTATGGAGCTGAAGAGCAAACCATATTTCTCTGGGTGGCTTTTGCACTTTGTTCCATAGAGGCGTAATCATGTAATGCTTCCTGTTCAAAGTGTACACGCTATAAAAGTAAGAAATTTTCCAGCTCAGCTTATTTGTCAAAAATAATACTTTTCTTAAAATATGAGATTGTATATACTTTTAAAAAGTTCACACTGCCTGCCACAGGTCTTTAATATTTCAGGAGTTAGAGCGCTGTGCCTCTCTTGGCATTCTGCTATGTTTATAGAGTGGATGAGCTGATATTTCACTTTTGCAAGAGGAATCTCATTCCATTCCTTCTTTAGAAGGAGGTTGTTTCATGGTGTTACTAGGATGGAGATTTTGGTCTTTTCAGCTGATATTTTATGTACTGAATTGTTTGTTGTCTCCGTGGCAGGACATACATAAACTTTTCAGTGCTTAGGGATAGTTGGTTTGTGTAAAATTAGGGCTGATGTGATATTGTGCTGTCTTTGTTTTGGTTTTACTAAGTGGTTATTTATTACACTTGAGTGATCAAATGCCATTAAATTTTGTTGACATTAGCATTGGATGCTATTATAGAAGCATGGAAGGCTTAAGGTTTAGTTGTCTCATACACACTGCTGCTTGGTAGAGGCCTGAGTTACAGTAGCACAGTGGCCTCAGGGAAAGAATAATTTTTTTCTTCGGAGTTCAATAGGTTACATATTTCAAAACCTTCAAATTATGAAACACTTTATGGTATGTAGGGTTGTGACTGCTGCTTCAAAGCATTTCCCAGTGTCAGATTATAGTCGTGACCAGAAGTTTCAGAAGTTGTCAGAAGGAAGTTGAGAAGTTAACAGAAACACAGATAGAGGAGTTTTTTTTAATTGCTGTAAAAGTGGAAAGAATCTGAGCTATGACACTGGCTGCAATTGGTATTACAGATGGGTGTAGTACTCCTAAATAGTGCACTCTAGTCTGCTGTAGTCTGTTTTATCTTGTGTGGGTAGATACCATAACTATTAATTAATGCACTTTTTTTTCCAAGTCACTTTCTTCTTAGCATTTCTGACAGGGATCATGAAGTGGAGGGAGAAAAAAACAAGTAAAAAACCCCTATGTGTAACACAGGAGCACGCAGGGTTGTGCTTGCCAACCGTCCTGATGTGACTGTGCTTCCAGAAGTTACTCAAGGGGAAAAGGAGGTTAAAAGAGTGTGGATGTGTTCCTCTTTAAGGCCTCTGGGGTCTGCTGAGAAGCAGACAAGCACTACATCTTTTCTTATGCCAGATGCTTTTTCTTGTTTTATTTTGGGTGCTGGTTTTTGAGGAGTAGGGGACTGTTTGTTTTTTAATCCTGTCTTCCCTGCTATAGCCTCTGTATTTACATAGCTCAGGAAAATGCTAATCACATCATGGTAGGTAATAATGTAAGAAAAAAATCTAGGAAAAAATAGAGCGTATAAGAAGAGATGAACAGGAAGTAATTTGTGCTCATCTGTGTTTGATCTGGATATGTTTGAAGAACTGCACTGTCATTAACAAAGTTGTTAGTTAGAATAGATGCTATTTTAAATAAAATGAGCTGTGCAAAAAATCAAAAGTTGAAAACACCAGTTTTATAAAATGCCTTTGTTTTTCTGGCCTATTCTGGCTGTGCAATTGTGGAGATTTTAGTAACAATCAGAAAACTGTCTGTTTTAAATTGTATAACATTAGAAGCCAAAGTATGATAGCATTATATTAAATAAGACTTTACTTAGGAAGGTAGCCAAACCACTAACAAACTCTTTCTTTGTTTTAACAACTTAAGCAAAGTTTCACAAAATGTAAAGCAGAAATTTTCCCAGAAAAACTGGCCAGTAAACTTCTGGGAGCTGGGATCCTTTGGACCCTTGTTCACATAATAACTTAGGCAACATATATATTTTCCCAATCTTGAGGTAGCAGAGATTCAGGTAGTAAACTGCAGTATGTGCTGAACAATTTTATCTCTAGTTTAAAAGAGTGTGCAGGCCTTAGTGATAGTTTACCCTGCAGTGACTTGCTGTTTGTTTAGAATTCAGGGCAGCTGCAGTCTGGGTTGGTGTGCTGGCAGTCTAGTGCCATTGAGGACAGCATGTCTCCGTGTTTATAACAGGCTTAATCCACTGGCTTTTAAAACTTTGATTTGAATTGGTTGTTTGTTGAAGGTCATGTTTGATCAAAACTTTTGTTCGTGCAATTCGTAAAATATTGCTTTCCCCCTAGCCCCCTGAATGGCTTTTAAAGCAGCTGAAGAAGCTTTTTGATTTACTCAACTTATTAGAAGTTAGATTAATTGAGTTTGTAATCAGATTTCAAGCATCATGTTCCAGGCCAGGGATTTCTTGGTTTGTTTCAAATGTCATTCCCAGGGCAAATTCTGCTAAACTGCATTTTCATGCTTTGCTGAGAAATGATTGCAGGTTTTGATTTCCATTATGGAATCATTAATATTGTTAATTAGAGTTCTTATGGATAAGCACACTTAAGGAGGATCATCCCTGGGAATTGGGAGTATTATAGTTTGAGCATTTGTTAATTAGATAAAATTGGCATATGTAAGAGTGTCAGATTTGAGGTGTATTTTATGCTTATTTTTAAGAGTGACTTTGGTTGTAGTGATTTGTGTTGTGGGATTTAAACTGGGGGAAGTGTTGGTTCTTGTTGAGAGTGAGGTTACTGTTTCAACTTTTCCCTCAGTTGCTGTATTCATAAACCATACTGTTCCTCCACAGTAAATTCTCTCCAAATTATATTGTACAGTAGTCACTTAGGACTTTTGCCTTCCTTTAATGAAATTGATAGAAAAGTCCTATTGCATTGAGTAGGAACAATATCTAGTCTAAAATTTCAGACATATGAATATTGTAAAATCAGTTCTGATGTCCTCTTGCAGATGACTGAGAAACATTTCATCAGAGCTCTTTTGTGCTCCCCTCTGGTGGTTAGTGACTGAATTTAAATTTCATTTTATCCTGAGCACCTGAAAGGCTTCAAGATTGCACAGCCAGTCAAGTGAAAAAATGCTTTTTAAACCCTCACTTCACCTTATGTTTTGAATAACAATGTTTGCAAATCTTTGGGATTACCATACATGCAAAAGATTCATTAGTAGATTTCTCAGCTTGTCTTGCTGCATAAAAAGCAAATGGTTTGTAAAAGTCAAAATTAGCCAACTGCCTTAGCATAGAGGATGGATGGGAAATCTGCTGATTAAAGATATTCTCTGAATGGGAGAAGAGTTAGAACAATGATGGAGCTTTTACAGCACTGAAGATACAATAGAGGCACTTAAGGTGTATTCCTTAAATGTGCCTTGCACCACTTGAAGAAAAAAGGAAAAATTCTTTCTAGGAGTCAAAACATGCTGTTGAAACTGATGATATGATCAACATCTTACTGATGCTTAATGGATCTAGATGTTTGCAAGATTAAAACTAATTAGCTTTTCTTAGAATGTTTTATTATTTCTGTTTGATATAGGAGTTCTGATCATTTTTTTCTCTGTTACCTTGAGAACCACTGGATCTAGAAACCAGTGAATTTATAAACTCCACAAGTGCTGAGTGCTGACTTTCAGGCAGCATACAGTCTTATGGCATACAGTCTTATGCTTCCCTAATATGTAAAATAGGCTACTGTAGTCAACATTTGCAAAAGCAGAAAACTGAGACAAGGACCAATGGTACTTAAAGGACTGGTTCTAGACCTGTGGTTTGGTAGGAGAATGATTGTTATCATTGTTAAAAAAGTAATCAGTCAAATTTTTTGAGGTTGTCGAAGGTGTAGTAGGCTACTGAAGTTTTCATGGAATTTTATTCATTATTGTTCAATAGAAATTAAAAATGTAGCTATTAGTGTTCTCATAGGCAAAATCAGGAAAGATTTTGTGTTAAACTTTCAGAAGCAGGAGCAATTTCGACTAGAGTAATGACAATAGGATGGTGTTTTGTAATTACTCATGTAAGATCAGATTGTTTAGAGGGCAGAGAAAAAACTGAAGTACTTCATATTGTTATGTGTGTTTAGTTTTGATTGTATTTTGTGACATAAAAGCTGATGTAGAACCAGAAGAAATTCAAGTTTTGATTGTCTGAGCCTGCCCCCACCCCTAGATGTGTGCTGGATTAGTATATCTGCTCCATTTTATTGCTGGGCTCAAACATCAGGAAGAAAGCTGAGTCATATTAATAGACCAGTCATCCCTTCCCTTGCTATTGCCTGCAGCTGTGAGCAATGAGGAGAGCTAGGTGTGGTGGCCTCTCCTCCATGACCCTCAATATGTGAAGGCTGAAGGGAAATTTTTGTTCTGTATCTTCCTGTTCCCTTTTTTTCATAACTTTTACGATGGAGGAATGTTATTTTGAGTCTTCATTTTTGATATTGTCAAAGTAATCCACTTACCTGCAATGCCTGTCTCTAGCAATCATGGAACTGTAGAATAGTTTGAGCTGAAAAGAACTTTAAAGTTCGTCTAGTTCCAGCTCCGTGGCCATGGGCAGAGACACCTTTCACAAGACCAGGTTGTTTAAAAACCTATCCAAGCTGGCCTTGAACACTTCCAGGGCTAGGACATCCACAAATACAAGTTTCCCAGCTTGCATACTCATACCTGTCTATTCCATCTATTTTAAACTGTGTCCTTTGTGCCTTTAAAAAAAAAAAAAGGAATCATTCAGGAATTAACCTGTCGATTCATGTTAAACAGTTAGGTAGACAGTTTTGCATAGGTGATCATAAAATTGTTTTCCTGGATGCTTTCTATTTCAGATTTGAATTATAAAGGCCACATAAAGAAAAAATGTTCACCCTAAAATTCAGGATCAGCTGGGTGAGAAACATGAGAAAAATGGAAAAACAATGAAATTCCCTGTTACTTTGACTAATGCATGCTTAGAGTGTGAGTGCCCCTGTCGGAAATTGGGAGATTCTGAAAGCCAGTGCTGTGCTATTGGGGAATCTGTGTTATGTGCTGCATCCAGTGGTCAGATCATCAGACAGATTCTAAGCCTTTTATTGAGCACGCTGCGAAGTCTATGCAAAATAGACGGAAGTAACATTATATATGCAGATCTAATTTGAAATTAAAAATTAACCTTAAAAGACAAAGTTGCCCATATGCGCTGTATCATACCGCAAGTTTTTCCACATATTTCTTTTTGAGATACTATTTTTTGGGTGTGGTACTTTTGTTCCCTCTTCATCCTGTGTGATGGATGTGACTTACGGGAATGGACGTTTGAGAACTGATACACTACAAAAGCAAAATAGGTTCAGTCATCCTTTTACTGGAGGAGCGCTTTGATAGCTAGGGAGGTAGAATTTGTAAATGTTAGGTGAGCAGATTGCAGGAAGTGAGCTTCATTTCCACAAGAGTCTCTTTTTATCTTTCTTTAGAATCAGTTAAGGCTATGCTTCTGATGCAGCTACTGTTTAGAAAGTGGGATGTGTAAAATGAAATCAGTTGCTCTTTTCAGCACAAATCACAAGCAATAAAGCAGCATTTCTGGAACCCTTGCTAGAAGGTAATTAATACAATCCAGTCTTCTCTTTGGTGGAACATGAATTGTTTGCAGAACTTTCCTAGGCATACATAGAGTTTACTCAGATATAAGTGCTTGTATGCTACATCCAACATTTAGATTTAGAAGTGAGGCCACAGTAAGTAACAAATTTGATTACTCTCAAGCAAGTCTCTTGGCTGAGGTAGAGTCAGGCAGCAAGTGTGCCATGAGTTACAAAGTAGTATCTGGGTAACTGAGTGCTCAAGGCTGTGTCCATTTTTAAGAGCAAATTTATGCAGAAACTATTCAGGTAACCAGTGCACAAATCCAGTGACTACTTTTATTACTACTATATTACATTTTTGTTTTAATAGTAAAACTGTAATTAAAGAAAATATAAATACTGAGGCAGAGAGACTGGAAATGTGAAATATCAGTATTGATTAACACCTGAACTTAGTTGTTGATGATGTTGTTCTGCAAAAAAATTTTAAAAAAGGAAATGATAAAGCCAGTAGTTTACTTTTAGGAAAACTTTTATAGACTGTATGTAATGCATGTGTATTTTGAAATTGCAGTGCCCCTCCTTTTATCCCAGTTCAAAGTAGCTTTTGACACTATATTAAACCAATTTCCACACTGACATCTGGTGGTGGTTCTAAAATGCTATGTTGCTTGAATGCTATATATGGGAATTTGCAGGTCTGAGCATCAGTTTCAATCCCCTCCAGCCCTTCTAAAGCAATCTTATTCTCATCTTAAAATTTTAACCTGCCATGGTCAGACCTTTATGCAGCTTCTCACAAGGCAAAGAAAGTAATGAATAAATAAGTAATTCCTCAATATTTTGCTCAGTGAGTATAATGTATTAAATAAAGTGTCTGTAGTGTGTGAAGGATACAATACTTGAATACAATACTTAATGATACAATAGTTAATTCCTTTCCCAAAGAACTCCTGTGAAAACAGTGACATGGTTTTATTGAGGTCCTGTTTTACTGATGGCGTGTATATGTAAGTATATACACATATGTGTGTCTGTGTGAAGTTAATGAGCTCAGTAGAAGTGCCACATCATGCATACTCACATTATGTGGCTTTATCCAGAGTCCAAAACTGGCTGTCATGGTGATAGTTTGACTCATCTTGGCTCCAGTCCCGATTAGTCCTGGTGTGTGAGTGTATAACAAACAGCAAGAGCCATGACAAAGCCCTTCAAATTTTCCTCTGAAATGGTTGCAAAGGCTTACTCTGTTCCTCATCCTGACATGTATCTGGTTGACTTTAAGTTCTATTAAAAAAATATCTCAAATCAGACACCCTGTAGGAGTGATTGGATCAGGAAAAGGAAAGTGTGAAATTTTTATTCTGCCATGGCTCCATGACTATATAATATTCATCCCCCATCTTACGGGTTACACCATACAACTTACCCTTTTGACATATGCATAATATGGCTGTACCTGTAGAGTAAGCTGCTTATAAAAATAAAGTTGTATTTCTTTGTGCTGCGTAAATTCTTTAGTCAGTTTTGGCTTAGACGATCTCCTGTAGGCTCAGCAGACAGCTTTTTATTAAGTTTGTGAATTGTCTAATAGTTCCTTATTTGGTAATTAATTTTATGTTTGTAAGATTGAGCAGATTTTTGCCCCTATTTTTGCTTCCTTCCATTTCTAGAGTAATGGCGACCATTGGTTAGTCCTAATGTGGCAAAGGTTAGCTTTCATGTAGCTTTTGTTTTCTTTTCTGTGATGTCTGTGTGAACATAAATGAGCACATTAAGAAAGTTCAGTCAAATAATTCATTTGGGCACAGAGATAAAAATGTTCCACATTTAAGTAGCTGCTCATTAATACGAATAATAGTAAAGAGGTCAAGAGTTTGGCCTCTAAACCAGATAGTTTAATATGGTATAAAACTTACTGTAATGAATAAAAAGGGTCATTCAAGTCCCAAAAGATTGTGAATTACATATTTGATTTAATCTTTTAGGCAAAACTGATTTTATGAATAGTGCTAACTGGTCTTATGTATTTCAAAAGATGTTGGAAAGGAAATCAAGTAATGTATTGTTTTAATATGTGATGCATAATTGCTGAAAACCATTATAGTAATTTTATCTTTCATGACTTCAGATTAGCCCTAATATGTTTGTGTGTATATTAGCACACATTGTAGAAACACTGTTGGTTATTTTGAACTTGTATTCAATTTGATTTATTATTAAAACTTGTTGCTTACTGTATTTTTACACATTTCTGCATACTTACTGAGCATTTTCTATTTATCTTTCTTCCTATTAAACAGGTATTATTGAGACTGCAGATCACCTGGATCGTGAAACTATTTCGCATTACTGGCTTACTGTTTATGCAACAGACCAAGGCATTGTGCCTTTATCATCTTTCATTGAAATCTATATAGAAGTTGGGGATGTTAATGATAATGCTCCTCAGACCACAGAACCAGTTTATTACCCAGAGGTCATGGAAAACTCACCTAAAGACGTATCTGTCATTCAGATTGAGGCATTTGATCCAGATTCGAGCTCAAGCGAAAAATTAACCTACAAGATTACAAGTGGAAATCCACAGGGATTCTTCTCAATGAACCCCAAAACTGGTAAGTACAATACAGTGTTTTATTTTATGTATTAATAAGTAAATGTATTTGCATAAATGCATAAACTGGGTGAAATCCAGATCTTTGGTTTAACGTTGAAAACATGCTTTCGCAATAGCTGAAGTTAATCTGGTGTCTTGGGCTGTGTCAATATTAGTAAGTTATACAAACATGTAGAAAAGGATATGAGTGAAGCACTTGGTTCAAAGTACTTGACACTGAAATCAGGCATGTTTTGTGACGGCTTACTTCTGAGTAGCTCCACTCTAGACTGGTCAACGTCCATGCATTTTTATAGTGCAGTAAGTATACAGTAAAAACCCATATTTTAGTTTAGTTTCATCCAAATTGGTTTTAGCTGTCTTCAAAATTTCATGCATAGTTTTTTTTGTCAGGCCTTTCTTAAAATTGTTTTTTTGGGGGTGGGTGGGTGTCATGTTAGTCTAAGCAAAAGAAGCCATTTATTACCTGCAGACTCACTTGTCCCACAGTCAGAAGATACTTTCTTTGTAATTAAGTATTGCTGCCACTAGAAATACATAATCTGGAGAATTATTTTCAGACATGGTTTTTATGCAATGAAAAGAAAGAGTCTGAGTTCACTGGTTATTTGGAAAGCTTCAGAAAAAAATACTGAGGTTTTAACAGGGAAGTACAAACACAAGAACCAGGTAACCTTTTTTGTAACTGAATTGCAGGTATTGAAAGGTGTGTAGGACAGACAGATGGGAAGCAAAATAATCAGTCTTAACTGAAGCTAACCAGTAATTTTGAAAATATTTTATGGGTTGCCTACCATCCCTTCCTTTTGAATGTGGAGAAAATAATACATATACTGGATGATTTTCCCACTTTTAATTCCTAGAAAAGAGCTTGTTTGTTTGTTTTTTTTTCGCCAGGTTGTGCCCAGCTTAGCTTTTTATATGTTGTGTTTAGGTATTATTTCACAGTAAAAATTATGAGAGATGCTTCTGATTCAATCAACCATTTTTTTTTCCTCACAATTCAGAGAGTTTTAGATTAGAGATCCTGCAGAGGTGTAGTGAGTGACTTTAATCTATTACAAACCCAGTAAGTACAAGAGAGCAGTTGGAGCTTTATTAATTTAGCTTTTGCCCATTCATGGAAGCAATTTCAGGGGACTTAAAGGAGCAAAAATGGAGTGAAAAAAAATATGTTTTGAAGGCTGTGGCCTTCATTTTGTTTTGTATTTTTTTCAGCTCAGGGTATGAAAGACTTGTGTGCTTGATCAATTGCAACTGCTGTGTCAGCAAAGCTCTGAGTGCAAACACACGTATGTTATTTGGGTTATTTCTGCCAATAACTTCTTTGTCAGCATGTGCTGCATCTGTGAAAACTCTGCCAAAGGGGACGTATGAAATATCTATAGCAACAGAAGATATTTAATATAGTTAAAGCCTTCATCTAAACACTATATTTACAAAATGTTAGTTTTAGCAGAAAGGGAGCCTGACAAGTAAAACAAGAAATATTCAACCACAGTCTTCTAAAGTGAATGCAGAAAGTGTTTGTGTGCTTTACTTCGATTTACTTTACTCTATGTCTCTGTTTTCTCTCATTTTACATAATGCAAAAAGAAAAAAAATCTGCTTTTTTATCTACTTCCTTGACCTTTCTGATTTCGAAAAGTTCTTTTGCCTGCCACTTTGATATTTTTTGCTGTCTCAATATAATACTGATAAAATGGGAATAAAATTGCCTGTGAGTTGGGTGGAAAAAAGTGAGCGACTGCAATATTCAAATTGCAAAGGAGCAGAAATTTTTCCTCCATTCATTTCATCAGTACTGTATAATTGGCCACTTATTTTTGGTTATTGTTTCCTTAAATATTCCTGCAGGTCATTTTCTTTTCCTCTTTCTTCTGTTCTTCTCCTTCCCTTTCTGCCCCCTGTATCATCAGGTGGCATTTCCCAAACTGTGTTTTGAAAAAAGACACTACTGTACCTCCCTTGCCGAACTTTTGACATACAGAAATATCTTTATTCCTATTTAATGGGTAGGAGAATTAGGGCACTGGGAGATTGTGACTTGTCTTCGGCCAGAGTTTGCAGTTTTCCACGTCAGTAGCTTACTGTGATCTCATTTATGCTTGAAAGGGACCTGGAGAGAGAACTCAACACACTAGGTGGTGAAGTGATAAGGAACACTTAATAGAAAAGGAATAAAGATTTTCTGTCAAGAGAGTTTCTTACCTGCCTTTATTGTCGCACACATACAGTACAAGCAAGCAGTGCGATCCACAGTCCTTCTCAGCTTGGTGTTAAAGAAAAGAAAGCAAAAGGGCAATTGGGAATAATTAAATCATTATATTTCAGAACACAAGCACTGGGAATAAAACAATCTCCCTCTGATTTACATTCAGCAGAAGAAAATTATTTTTTTCCCGCAATATAGTTAAAGGCCCAGGCTTAGGTTTTCACCTATCGTGTGCCATTCATACCACCCTTCACCGGTGTCTGTTACTGTTAAAATTGTACTGCTAGATAGACATGCTTCTAGACAGACATCTTAAACATAGTGAAAGGGAAAAGGTGGGCAGAGGAGAGAAGGGAAACTTGTTCCTAGAATGCACTCAGATAATTCAGTGGATATTAGAAAGCTAACTCATATATATTGTCTTCCCATTAAATAGCACCCTGAATTTCATGTGCTCTAATGGGACATACTGCCTGTCCTGTACATGACCACTTTGAAACTGTTAGTCTGCAGTGGGCACTAACATGGTGGTTGAGTTTTGACTGAGGTGATCAGGTTCACAAGTTCTCAAGTCTCTCTTCTGTCAATTAGATATCGAATATATTTTATCTGAATAGATCTTATTGGGTGTGAAAGTGTTTCCAATAGAATTGACATGTTAAGGAGTTGAAAAAACACTTTAAAAGACATTGGTTATTGTTCTAGTTATAACACAGTGCATTATATCTTCCCCAATCAATTAACAGAGGGCTCAGCTGAAGAGTACATTTGACTAGAATTGGAGAGATCAAGTCCTGTCTTGTTTGCTTATGTGTGTATATTATCTTTGCTGTACCGTGTGAAGTTATCACACTGTAAGGTATTTGTCCAAGGAAGAGAAACCTTCCCCAGGGCCCCAAGTTTGCCTTCCAACCACAGGGCAGATAGGGCTGCAATGTTAATCAAGTGTTTTTAACTGTATCCTGTTGTAACATTGAAAGTGACAATATGAGTTAAGTATGTGCTGCTGTGCATGACCAAAGGTGAGCTGAAGACTGTAATGGCATTCAGTTCAAGTCAACTAAAAGCTAGTTTTGGGGTTCTTAAAATATCTGTTAAAAATACCTTTCAGGTGGTAATGTGTTATTATCTCTTCTCCTGGTCAAGGATCCATTGTTTTCTTTCTCTTTATAAAATTTAATGCTATGGTATTGTGGTCCATGGCTAGAATTGCACACATAGTAGTAATACAGATTATAAATAGAAACAACCTACGTGTAACATGTATCAAGTGAAACACTGCATTCTGTTCTCCTGATGTAGCTAATGCATTTTTAGAATTTTGTGGACTCCAGACTAAGGTGTCTGTGTCTTAATGCAATAATCCTGAATTTTTAGAAACTCACTGACATGGATCTTGGAAGGATATAGTTCATCTTTCACAAAAAGAAGAGATTCCTTTTCATGACAAGAACTGTCGACTGACTGATCTGTTTCTCAGAAATGCTACTGGCTTAAGTAGTATCTGCATGCTTCTTTCTGCAATCTGTTTCCAAGTACCCCCTTCAGTGAATCTTCACTGACACTTAAAAATGTCTTTTATATTTCAAATAATCATAAAATAACTTAAGGAAACACTGCTAAGTTTTTCTTGGCGTGCTATTTCACTTCTTGGAACAGGATATTTAACATGGTACATCACAGGACATTTTGTAATCTTTTCACATCTACTTGGTCTTTCATGAAAGCAAATGAAATAACATTTTATTTATCTTTGGAGTTTCCATGTAATGAAAGTGCTGTACGTATGAGCTGCCCAGGTAGAATAAAAATAGTTGTCATAATATTATGAGAACAAATACTTAATTCCACAACTCTCATGCTCATTCTGAACACAACTGTAGGCAAACATGCACATTATAACTACTTTATATCTGCTTAACTTCTTGCAACATAGCTTGTAATTAAATACAGAAGTAATTGACAAAGTGGATGAGTTGCAACTCATGTTAATACATTTAGTTGGAAAGAGTTGAAGTTGCACGATTTGATAACTGTTCTGAACACACATCCTGGGACTCTGTGGTTAATCAGGGCTGTGTAGCACTTAACACTACAGCTGTTGCACTGAGGCTCAGAAAAGATTTGCACTTTTAGCAATGCTCGTGTACAGCAAAGGATTATATAGCAGTAAACAAGTTCTGGGATTTGTGCCTTGGAGCTCAAAATACATATACAATGCTTTTATAAGCACATGTAATATATATGGTATGTATAATGATGGTTTAGTACCATCTCTGTTTCTTGCAGTGTGGTTTATTTGCTTGTGAGCTATTTGGGTACTTGTAGAACTGAAAGGTTTTACATATCACAGATGTAAACTCTATGGCTGTATTTACAAAACACAATTGATTATTTTAATGTTTGGAATAAACTACTCAGTGTTTCTATTTTACATGAACAGTCATACTGAGTAGAAAAATTTATATTTTTCCTCATCTTTGCACCTTTTATATATTTTATAAAAAATTTATATTTTTCCTCATCTTTGCACCTTCTATAATTTGCTCTTTTGCTTTTGAGAATTGTTGGAAGGATGACACTTGATAGCAGGATTGCTTTCTTAGAGAAAGTGGAACAGGTAATTAGTATGGCATCTACAGGTAGTAGTAGCTGGTGATACCATTGTATATAAGTGTACATTTATGAGCTGATGAATTATGAGTTTATAATTTATTATTTTATAATTTCCAATCGATTTAGAAATGGATCTGTTAGTGCCTATTCAAAAGAGTTATTGTATTCATTTTACTAAAAGCTTTCAATCAAACCATGTAATTTCCTTCTGTCTGAGTAGGGTAGGACATGCTTGAAATATGAGCTTTTTGTAAGAATTGTAAGGGTGGTTTGCAAACTAGCTCCTCAATTTAAAATGTGTGCTTACAATTCCCCAGAATGACATTGTCAACCAAAATCCTTTTCCTATCATTGTTTCCCATTTCATATTTTTCTTCTAGCTTTACTTTTTAAATTGTGGGCAAACATCATGTGAAATTAGAAGAAAGGTATTAACTTTTAAATGACGAACAATAACTTGGCAAGTCAGATGGAAAACATGGAAATTGAAGAGCTGGGGAGAACTTCCTTAATTGCTGTAGAACTAGAGACGTTAGACTGAACTCTGTCTAAACCAAAACAACTCACTGAATTCCCTGAACTCTGTTTCAGTTTCCATATGGATGAAACAGTTTTGCTATGCCATGTTTTTTAAATATGGCTGCTGCTCATTGTTACAGGCATTATATGATGAGTATCTCAAAGACTGCTGAGTTAAGGTGCCTGAAAGAAGGTTATACTGCTTTATAAGTGCAGCATGCACACTAGAATGGCAAAATCTGCATTTGCATAGAGAAAGGAGTTCCAGCTCTCCTTAGTATTACTGAGCAAGAAAATGGAATCCTAACCAGGTATCCATATAGGGCCCTTATACTCTCTTTCTATTACCTTGCACATATATTCAGGCTAGAAATAATTTCTGATCTTTTGCCCAATTGGTATGCTTCTTTCCACTTCCCTGGGACTTCTGTTACATTTCTTGTGCCAACCAGATTTGGCTTGGGGAGGGAATCAGGGCTGGGTGGCAAAAAACACTTTCTTGAGAAGTCATGCCTTACCTCAGAAATTTAAAGCAATAATAGCAAATGAGGAAGAGAGGTACTGAATATTGTGCCATGTAACAGTTTTGATTCAGATTGGCAGAAATGCTGATCACAAAAGTATAGCTTTCTATGCTTTTAATGAAACTTGGTATGAAAGGGATGCATACTTCTGAAAACTAGATTTGGGTTCACAATCTGGACAGGAGAATGCCAAAATAAATTTTGAGTTGTTAATTTTCCCATACTTAGGTTTTGCAGGTGTAAAGTAGAAATAATTGCATGACCTAATTACATGGGAGTGTTGTAAAGTTATATTAATTTATATATGAAGTGCTTTGGTGTTATTATGAGAATATTATGGACATACCTTTGAGGAAATTAGTAATCCTATGGTGTAGGACAGAGTCCATTTAGATAAGGATATTAGTTGAGGAATTCAGCAGAAGCTTTGAGTAATTGACTGTTTCAGAACATAACTGAATTTTTAACTCTCATAACTGAGAGTGTAAATTTTACTGTGTAAGATGCACAGTAACTTTTAAAGGAGTGTGTGAGTGTGTGAGTGTGTGTGTGTGTCCATATCCGTCTGATTTGGAGACCAATGGGAAATGGGTACAGCTGCAAACAACTTCCATGGATTTCCGATAACACTGGAGAATTACTTAGTGAGGAAATGAAGGGGCAGTGACCACAGAGTAGTATTGGCTTCATTTTAACAAAGGAAATCTTTGTTGTTTAACTACTTGTGGGTTTTAATCCCAATTGACGTAATATTTTGGAACTTGGATAAAACCAGTGTTAGTATATTGCACCCTTATGTGATTTAAAATTAAATAAAGATCAAAATGCTGAATTTTTTCATGTGACTTCTGTAGCTGGTAAGAAATGCCAGGCTCAATTATTGTTCACTTATGTCACACAGCTCGAAGTGTATGTAGCAGCCTCCATGTGCTCAAGTATTTACCTGTGACATGCAGAGAAAGTAAAGTATTTGATTTTTCTGTCTCTAGAACAGATTTTTTTTCTTTACTGTAAACAGATTTAGCCCAAATGTTTGTAAAAAGAGTTTAATTCTACACAAACCAACTTTGATTTTCCTTTCTAAAAGCACTTGAAGTGCTAGGTCTTTTTTCTAACTGGGTAAACAAGTTCATATCTGAAATTTCTAATAATATTTTGATATCCACTCACTCTACACTATTTAGAGATTTAGCATTTGCAAATATAGAAAGTTTGCTATAATAGAGGCAGCTATTTTAAAAATTACTTGAAAGCATTTATGTAGAGAGCACTTCTTTTAAATCTTAGGTGGTGGTGTTGGAGCTTTATTTATTTATTTATTTTATTTGTTCTCTTACATCTCTTTGGAAAAAGAAAAAATTTGGAAAAATAGATGGGAAGCACAGCAGTCCTTTCCTTTTCCTTTATTTGTCCCTGGAACTACATAAAAACTTCAGGTCATGCTCTGCATGATCTGTGTTGTAAGCCAAAAGTAAAAGAAAATGAAGTTCTCGTTCAATTTTCCCATGTTCTGATGCAGTAGTCATGGAAACATAGGCTTGGGTTGGAAGAGACCTTAAAGCCCATCTGGTTCCAACGCCTCTGTCATGGGCAGGAATACCACCCACTAGATCAGATTGCTCAGGGACCCATTCAGTGTGGTTTTAAGCAGTTCCAGGAATGGGGCATCCACAACTTCTCTAGGCAATCTTCACCGCCCTCTGAGTATAGAATTTCTTCCTAACATCTAATCTAAATCTTCCCTCATTCCCTCTCCCTTGTTCCATCACTATCTGCCCATATGAAAAGTTGCTCTCCTCTTTTAGAAGCTCCCTTTAGCTACTGGAAGTCTGCTATAAGGTCTTCCCAGAGCATTCTCTTCTCCATGCCAAGCAATCCAAACTCTCTCGGTCTGTCTTCATCAAGAGATGCTTCAGCTCTCTCGTCATTTTCGTGGCCCTCCTCTGGACCTGCTCCAACAGGTCCATGTATTTCTTGTGCTGAGGACCAGCCCCAGAGTTGGAATGCAGCATTCCAGGCAGGGCTTCACCAGAGCAGCGTAGAGGGGCAGAATCCCCTACCTCAACCTTCTGGCCATGCTGCTTTGGAATCAGCTTTGGATGTGACTGGTCTTTCAGGCTGCAAGTGCACATTGCAGGGTCATGCCCAGCTTTTCATCTAGAAGAACGCTCAAGTCCTTCCCTGCGGGGCTGCTTTCAGTTTATCTCCCAGTCTGGACTGATACCTGGGGTTGCCCTGACCCAGCACCTTGCACCTGCTGAACTTCATGAGGTTCTTGTAAGCCTATCTCTCAAGTTTGTCCAGGTCCCTCTGGATGCTGTCCAGTCCTTCTGTTGTGTCATCTGCACCACTCAGCTTTGTGTCGTATGCAGACTTGCCAAGGGTACATTTGAAATGGTAATGAAGGCAGACTCTCCCTATATCATATGTTCTTTTGAGCTGGAGTATATAATATGTAAAATTATAATTCTAGTCAAGGAAGAGACAGTGATCAGGTACTGTTGTGAGCCACTTGTGAAGTCCCACATTCACACGTGCTTTCAAAGATAACAGGCTTTGCTTGGTACGATCTCTGAGTAGTGTAACTTGAAGTTGTGTATATAACAACACTATAATATTAGTATTCATTAATTCTGTAAAAAGAAAAGATTCCTCAGAATTAGTGCCTTGATTCACATCAGCTTGGCTTGATTTTTTTTAATCAATAAAATAGATCAATCCCAGAAAAAATGTTGTTCTATACGAAGTAATACAATTTTTCCCTCTGAAAAATTCACAGTGGAGTCATAGTTCAAGGACTAACTAGAAGTGAGCTATAAAATTGTTCCTCAGTTTTGCTGAGAGCCAAGGCAAGATGTTTGACAGCAGTTTACCTGATCATCTCTCTTATGAGCATTGCATGAAGTTCTTCATGTATATGGTTCAGTTACAAAAGCAGTTCCCTTTAAATCAGTAGATAAGGCTGCAGTGCACTTGCTCGAGTACATTCTATATTGTAAATGTAGGAAGCAACATACAATTAAAAACAAAACTAAAAGGGAAGAGGCAGCAGCATTTTATAAATCTCCAAATTCTCACTTTGAAATTAATATTTTAGGGTTTAAATGCATAGGGAGTTTAGAGAACTACAAATAAAGTAGGATTATGTCAGGTTTGAAAAGATCTTTCGAGATGATGTGTAACTTTATGGTAATAACTCTGTACTTACTTATTGAAGATAGTATATCTCAAAATGAGATTAAAAAAATGAGTGATGGACAAGGTAACTGTTAATTACTGAAGGCATTTGAGCTTTGAATTGGTGTGGCTTTTGAAGGCAAGAGTATTTTCATAAAGTAAGCAAAGAGGTAACAAAAAGTTAGTGTTCTGTTGATAGTAAGGTCAAAGTTCATTCTAGAGGAAATGTGTCGTCACTTACTAGTTTCCTTAAAATGACTGTGAGTTTTGTTGTTTATTCTTTCATTCAAAATTATTTTAGCTATTTGTTATTATTTGTTAAATACCATTTTTTGGGATTTTATCTTATACTGCTTTTGACTTACAATGCTGGGTTTTATCTTTTGTGTCACAGAAACCAGCAAAAGAATGAGTGACAGTGAAACTGGAGTTACCCTAAATGCTTTCAAGCACTGAGAATGCAGGATCATAGACATTTTAATGTAGCTATTTGGGTGTTTTCTGTTATTTGTATAGTTCTTTTCATTATCTCCCAAATAATTTTACTGCTAAAAAAACTACTGCAGAAGAAGTTAATACCACTATCTCGGTAAATCCAGACTACAAATAATGTAGTTATTGAATAATTAGAGTATACAAAATTACATGGTTTACTTTTAGTTAGATGTGTTTGTGGAATTTTCTACAATTATATGATCAATAAACAGTGATTTTACACTTCATTTGAAATCTAGTTGAAATTGAAGCTCTACAGTGTTTGTTGTATTGGATGGCTTAGCTGTTTATGTAAATTATTTTTTCTTCCTTATTCTTTCGGTACATAAATAATCTTTGGTGGGTTGCTTGTCTTTACTTCATGCTCAGATCACAAATGTGATTAATGAGTATTCTGCTCAGCAAATTCCAGGATGCTGTTAAAATAGTTCAGGTAAGTGACTCAACTTCAGTTGTGCACCTCACAACTACTTTATAGTAGTAGGATTGAGTAGTTAAATTGCCTGGTTACAGATAAACATGGTGCCTGATGGTATAAAATATTAGCCATAGGATGAAGTAACCTACTTTTTGATCCTATATATAAAGCTTACAGTCTGTCTTGGTAACAAGCAACAAGCTAATAAACACTGACCTGGACTTGATGATCCTTGTGTGCCCCTTCCAACTCAGCATATTCTGTGATATTACTGTACTTCAGTAAATGTGCTGCACAAACACACCCTTATGCACAGGGTGTTACCCCTTGTTTGATGCAGTCCTGACTTGGGTAGGACTGAGATCTCAGTTATTGCTTGACTTTTCATGGAGTGCTATTCAAAAGGCAAGAAGTATTCATCTGGGACAAATGTGCCAACAGTGGTTTTTGTGGATGAAATGTGGAGTATATGTACTAGCATTTGAAACAGGAATAAGGAAATACCTAGATAAAAAGAAAAGGTGATCTGAAGAGCAAATAGAATGTGTAGTTCTTAATGTGTTTCAGACGTCTCAGTCTGGAGTTTACTTAGGTATCTGTACACTGTGGGAGTGTCCTGTTGGCTTTTGCTTGAATGGTTATACATGGGAATTAAAGGGGAAAAGGCACCAAAACTGTGAAAGACTCTACTAATTGAGTGCCATCATGATATAATTAACAAAAAGGGAGCAGTGACTTCATAAGAGTGTACTGCAGTAGGTTTCCATTTTAATTTTTCTAAAGCTAGGGTGTTGTAACTCATTTATGTAATTACCCTCATCAGGAAGTTTATATATGAAGTAGAAAATAAGTCCTTTAGCCCCAAAAGTGCATTTAGACTATCTAGAAAAGTCTCCTAGCCACAGGCTGTGACCTTTGCTAGGCAGAATGAATCTTTGCTCTACATAAACAACGGTATAGCAAAAAAAGGTAAAATTCAAGAGGCCAGAGAGAACAAGCAAGCAATAGCAGAACTACTGGAGAGAGTATATGTATGTCTAGAAGAATTGAAAGAGGAACCCAGGCTCTCAGTTCTTCTTGAAAAGTGGTACCATTTTTGAGGCCTTTATTAAAAGAACACTAATGATTGCTTTTAAGTGTTGTACTTGAGCAGAAGAGGCATTTGCAGCCATTTAAGGTGCTTTTAAATGATATTCTTAGTTTCTCTTGGCACTGTATATTTACAATCATATTTCAGCATTAGAAAATTACTGGTGACAATTCTGTTGCTGGTTTCGATGAGAGTTATTAAGGTGCTTAGAACAAGGAAGGGTTTCGGAATGAAAAGCAAGTGAAATTGCTAAGGAATTATCTTTAGGACTGTGTAAACCAAAGTTCAGTTCTTTTATGATATACTCGCACCAGTATTATAGCTTGTTAGCACTATCTTGTTTCTTTTTTAACTCGGCAGTCTGCCTTTATGGTGATGTATGACAGTGGTGATACATTAGACTTTCTAGCTTATAATAGCCATCATCAGTTGTTACCTGGCTAGTAAGACAGGGTTTATTTTTTGCCAGCTGCAAAGCTGGAATCTCTTCCTCAATCCCTCTGCTATTAATTTTTATTGACCTGCTCTTATTAACCTGTTCATTTGGTTTGGTTGTGAAGATGATTTTTGGCTTACATAGAAAACAAGGTTTGACTACAGTCTTGCCAAAAAGCTTATCTGAACATCTTCACAACGAAAATGTGGGCCTTTTCTGATGGTCATTGATTTTATGGTAAGTTAGGTGTAAAACACAGTTAACTTGAAATCAGTCGAAAGAAGAATGAAAAAAAAAAAGTCATCTTTATGTGTCAGTGATGAAGTAATCATGGATTATTGTTTTATTAGTCAATTTGTTCATATTTTGGAAAGTGCTGAGATATAAGAAGTAGTTTAAAATTATGTCATAAGAGTTCTTTCAGACAGTGAGACTTGACACCCACTGTATTATGAGAGATGTCTAAGACATGACTTGATCACACCTAGTACTTCTGTGAGGAGGAGATTGCTGATTCCTGTGAACTTCTTAGTTTGACAGAAAAAGAAAGATATATTTCTCTGTCTAGAAGGGAAAGCTATCTTGAATTGGATATAATACACTCCTTCTTAAATGAGGAAGATTAGTAGGAAACCCTGCCTTGAAGACAGTAACTCTATCACTCGAAGAGACATAATTGGTCTTCGAGTTAGAGAATATTTGCTGTAATTTGCTCAGTGCTTTTGGGCTGTCTTACGCAGTAGTTAACATGATTACCATTACAGCCATGTGTGAATTTAAAATCCATACTTCCTTCGAATCTTAGACTGTTTTACATATTAAAACCTTGTAAACAGATCTGAAGGTATAACAATATGGTAAAAATCAAAAAAGAAAACCCTTTAACATTCACTAGTAATTTATTGGTTTTGGGGTTGAAATGGGGGAACGAGAGCGAAAATAATAATGGACTAAGTTGCAGTAATCATGACTGAGAGTTTAAGTGATAATTGACTGATACAGTCCAGAGCAACCATTTCTGCTGGTTAGTTATGGTTTGCATTTAACACAGAGGACAAAAACCACATTGACCAAATATGGCCTCCCTCATATTTAGTTTATGATTTGTATCTGTTGAAGCTAGTGATAAAAAAATTTTTAGCTGCTTCCTTAATTCTTCAGTGCCAATGCATTCAAAGATCAGAGAAACTATTTCTTTTCGTATGCTGCAGTGAAAATAGTGTTATACTAATTCAAATCAAGCCTCTCAGTTCAAACTCACTGGAGGCAGCCCAGTACACTTGACATCTGCTTTAGTCTTTTGGCTCATTGTTGGGGTTAGCCATGTGTAACAGGCAAACTCCCTCCCAGCTCCAGAATCTTCATCATCTCAAGCTGAATGTGCAGTTGGAAAGTCTGCAGATATTTGTGAAAGCACAAATGCATGGGGATGCATGATGTAGGTGCAGCAAGATAAACACTTAGAGCCTTCCTCCTCCCCTTGCAAAGACCACTTTTTCTGATGCCACTTCTTTCATCACTGAGGTCATCCATGCCATAAAGATAGCTAATAGATAATTCTAACACAGTGCCCACCTAATATTCTATGTTTTTTTAAAAGATATTGCCATTTCAGCATTGAATGAAAATTGTTGATGTGCTAGTCTTCAGAAACAGAGATAATATGATGTAGCTGGAAACCGATGTGAAATAAATCCCTGCTAATATCTGATCTCTGGTGCTAATTTCTGTTCCAAATGTAGCAGTTTTATTTACATTTACATAATTGTATGCTGTAGTTGCATTTCTGTATGGTTTTTTTGCTATTATTTAAAAGAGAAATCTGAAGTAAGTTTTATCTGAATGCAGTTGTGATTCTCTTAGTTTTTGGGTAGACCTCAAACAGACAGCAGGTATCTCCATAATGTAAACTCAGATAAGGAATGAAGGGAGAATACAGTTGTATTTGCTGCTAGTGCAGGTTTCTTTGTTTTGTTTTGTTTGTTACAAATGTTTACAGTTAGTTTCGGTTGATTCTAATAGCTCTCCAGATAGTGAGGCAGAACAGCTATGATTTATCCAAAGATTCTCTAAATTATTAAGCTGCTGTGTGAAAATGTTTCTGATGAGGCAAGTTTTTAAATATTACTAAATACAAATACTGCACCAATTCACTAGAGATACCATTTCCTCATCATTATCTTAAAAATGTTTTCTATAAACTTGCATTTCTCAAGAATGCTTGACCTATCTTGCCACAGTGACATTGATTTCAGGTGATGTGATTTACTGGAGCTTATTGTTCCTGTTGGTTTGGGGAGAGAGGGGCTGATAAAAGGAGACAGAAGCAAAATGCAAGAATATGACTACTAAACAATGCTCTGGGTCAGTTTTGGTTTGAAATAGAATGGTTTGTAACAAGTGACCTGTTTCTCACACATGCTGTTATTTCATTCAGCAATAAACACATTCTCCCCACCTCATAGCAAGGATTTCAAAACTGAATGTTTTACAGACATCTTCAGAGCTTAATTGAAGTCTTTTACTTGCCACTTCTTTGGGGATGTGGTGTGTGCAAAAATGTGGTCATGCATTTATTTTTGTTGAGAGAGGGGCACAGCAAGGATATACAGAAAGTGTTACAGAAAAGAGAATGAGCTCAATCTAAAAAACTTAAGAAAAGAGCAGAGTGGTGGCTTCTGTTGCAGGGAGCTGACTTACATTAGGTTCAAAGATTCTCCCCAGCCCTCTTAATAGGCAGTCACAGTGCATAGGAACACTTGACCTTATTATCACAGCCGTAGTTCAGGAAAGCTCTCCAACAATGGATGAAATCTGTTGGTGCAGCATTAAACATTCTGTAATATATAAAAACCTGGCAAAAATAGAAAAATGTAGTGATTGCAATAATCAAACCTTTTATAGTCTTAAGCTGAAGTGAAACACTTCACCGAAGCTAAATTTGCACTTAGGAAAGTGTCTATCAGTAAAGAGTTAAATAAAAAGAATGTCATGCATGTGTATGTGATTCTAAATCCAGAAGTGTTACATTTCCTTTGTTGGCATTAGTTTCTGCTGAATATACAGGATATATATGGTGAAGACTAAGGCCTTCTGTTATTGGTCTGAAGTGTTTTAACAGAAGTGTGGCATGCTTGGCTGAAAAGACTGGAGGTTTTAACAGATCAAAGCATGTATATTTTGTTCATGCTGGATATTTTTCTGCTTACCCATTTGAGTTGTATTGACCAATTTCATTAACAGGAATTTTATCTGGAACAAGACTTCCTTTAAGAATCATTACTGTGTAAAGTAGTGGTACATGATAGAATTTTGTTTTGAGTGGTTAAAGCAAAAGCTTTTGAATGTTTTTTTTATTTATATTTTTTTCCTCCAAGTATTAATTACCATCTTGAGGGGTGGTTCCAGTCTTCATGGCTCTTGATGAAAAATAAAATGAACAGGAAGCAATTGAAAAGTGCCATTTTTCTGATGTCATGTAATTCTGTACTTGCTGCTGCTGTGAGAGATGGAGTCTTATTATTGTCAGAGGATGTACACTAACTATTGAATATTCAGGGAAGTGCAAGCATCATGAGGTATTTCTGCTAGGATTGCTTTATTTTTCCTGTGTTTTTTGAGATTTTCCCCATCTTCAACCCAGCTGTTCAACAGTGAACACCTTCAGTGGCTATGCTGCAATCTACCCTTTTCTCTTGTGACTGTGGTGAGCCTTGAGGTTAACGCTTCATGGGAGGGCTTGTGCTGGCTTTTTACAGAGGTACTCAGTTGAAAGAGGTTTTAGGAGAACTTGTGTTTCCAGAAGTCACCTGCAAGTCCCTTTGCTGGAAGGAAGCAGATGAGGTGGCAGCTGTGCCACTTGTGCACTTCCAATTAACAATCCTGTTCTGTTTCCCATAGAGCCTGTGAAAAGAAAATGTGTTGTCTTGGGCAGAAAAGTAAAGCTGTTTAGAATATGTGACAATAAATGTTTTCAGTTGTCATTGTTCACAGCTCTGTAATATCCATCTGAAAATATTGCCTCAAGAAGGTTAATAGACAACTGTCACATCATTTTCTCTTTCTTCCCCTGCCCTTCCTAAATTCACAGTAATAATGCAACGTTTTTCCTTGTTTGTTTGGTTTGTTTGGTTGGTTTGGGTTTTTGTATGTTTTAATTTTCATTCTCCCTTTCTTTGTAACTAAGGACAATTACTTTGTAATACCAAAAGATACATCCTAACAATAGCAAACGTATCTTCTATGTGTTGTAAAAGCATAAAAACATAAAGAAGATGACGTATCATTGTCTAGGAGACTAGATAAATAATGGATTTGATATGATGGCAAAAAAAAATGCTGGAAAAACAAGGGCAGATTTGACCATAATAGAAACAGCTGTTATTTGCACTATCTGTTTTTTGGAGAATAGTTGTTTGAACATTTGACAGCTGTAATATTGCCTTATATAGGTTTTGTTTGTATTATTTAGTACAGGCTGTCTATTTTGTTGGTATAAGTAGACTACAGCTGTTTTTGTCAGAAGCACTGAGTAGCTATGCACCTGTGGTCACAATCCTGTTTCTCTTGGCCTTTCTCTCTTAAGTGAAATTGAAGTCCTTATTGCTTTTCTTACATACTCTGCTTTTTATCAGCTGAGAGACAAAATTGAAGGCTTTTTTATTGTAGCAGACCAGCTTTGAAAACTTTATAAGTGGATTTTAATTTTCCTTATATAAGGTCATATTAATAAAAAAATTACTCTGTAGTTAGAAAATGGAACATGAAGTATGCCGCCTGTATTTTGGTCTCTATTTCATCCTTCATTGGGTAGTTGCTTCCCTGTTTTCCAGTTTGACAATTAAGGATCAAGGTGGCAGTGCTCTCACTATCAAAAGCTGGGATAGCTGGATAAAATGTCTTCTGACATTGTAGTATTCTGTGTTGCTGCTTCAGAGAATATGGGGTGCTTTGATCAGTAGTTGCTTAAGCTGGGCAAATCCAAACCTTGTGTTTGCTTCACAAAAGGCCAGGTTGGGTCTAGCAAGATTTACTAGCACAGGCTCAGTCCCACGTGAACGCAGCAATGGTATTTGTGGGGCCAACCTGTACCTGCAAAGAGGTTAATGGCTTTTGTGCAGCAAAGAAACTGAATTCTCTCGTGGCTGCATCTGTGGCACAGTTAACTCACACAATGGCAAATCATTCCGCTATACTTGAGTTGACCAAGTTTACTTTTTGTGAAACTCAATATATAAAATTCTGAACTAACTGTTAGGGAGAATTAATTTAAATAAGATCCCTCTGTATTAGATTTCACTGTCTTTTTGTTACCTCTTACTCTTCGACTTCCCTCATTTAAAGCAAAACCCATCATGCCTTCCTAATCTTGCATCAGGAGTGTATCAAAGTCTTGTGATAAAGTAGAACATCATGCATCAAAAACTTGTGGTTCTCTGCTGTTGCCAACAGCAACTGTTTGACCGCTTGTCATTGTAAAATTAAGCCAACACAGACAAATTGCCCTGTTTTTTCCTCTATTATTGAATCTCTTCAGGTTATCCTTTTGCCTTTATCACTAATATTACAAATAGTTGTTTCTCCAGAAGAGATTGGTAATTAATTCAGATAATGTCCATCAGCACCCTTTGAAAACTGCATATGCGAACAAGATTTCATGTGGGAGAATTGCATTCATTACTCTGTCAGAAACATAACTCACACAGATGTGTTGGAACAATGAACTGTGTTTCTCTTAAGTGTTACAACAGCTTAGTTTTCAGATTGCAAAGAATATTTTTGCAGATTTTAAGGATTGTAAACCCCTCACCCCTTCCCTTAATGAAAGCATAAATTCTACAAAAATGGAAGTGGCCACCTAAGAAGAAATTGATATTGAGGATACCAATAACTGCTGATTTAACCTAACCTTCATTCAGATTATTTTCTTGAAGGATCTGATTAATTATTCTCTTACATTTGCAGGGCTAATTACAACCACATCCAGAAAACTAGATCGAGAACAGCAGGGAGAGCACATACTGGAGGTAAATAATTTATTTAGATTGCTGAAAATCAGTGACTGTAAGTTCATTGCTCTTTTACAGAGAATTAAGTTTGCCAGGCTTGATTACTATATGAAGAATTTAAAAAACTGGATTTCAGAAGTCATTTCCTTTATTATGTTGCAATGCAGATAACTACCTCTCTTATAAAAACAGCGTGTTGAGGCTTTTTTCCTAAAAAAGAGTAAAGGTACAGATTGAATGGAATTGTTTTTCCGTATCTCAAAACAAAGACTTCCATACAAATAGTACAAAGGCATGATTGTTAAAAGGTGTGTGATTCCTCTTTTTATCTCCCTGTGTAATTATTGGAATAGCTATTTCAGCCTAACTTTTGCTGAGTATAGGCTTTTGCAAAAGAAGTGCAGAAGGTTTTTATAATATGGAGAATACAAAGGGATGATATGTGAGTAGCCCTGTAATATGTGTAACACGTTTACCGATCGCGTCAGTTGCAAGACATGCATTATAGACCACGAGTCCAAGAGCATGAAACTTGTGACATGATGCTTTATTTAACAACATTTAATTAATTGCCTGGAGTTTATTTAAGAGCTTTCCTCATTCTCTGTCAAACAGCCTGAAAGGAAAACACATACAGACCTTAAAAGTCATCCAGTTTCACAGTGTTGTCGAGCAGTTTAATGGCATGGTCCTTCCCCTGTAGCGAAGACTTAATATTCACAGTGATCCTAATGTCCTAAGATATATCTGGAACGTTTATTGTGCCTCTTGTCCTGGATGACAGATAAAAGACTGCAATGGGAGTTGCCCAAATTAATGTTAAAGACATAGAAGCAACTCTAGACTTACTCAAAATTGATGAAATCCTTAGAAAGGTGTTCCAACAGGAGTGCAGTGACTGCGGAGACGTGGAGATGAATGTATTTATTCCCTGATAGCACAAACTATTCTTTTGCATAATTGCAGTATATATGCAGTCTCCCTGGGCCTTTTGTATCTCTTTGGTGCATTGCAAGCTGGATTAATGCAGCTGTTGGACCAATTTTTTAATCATTATTTTCATTTCTGTATCAGCTTTGAAAAGAACACTTTGTACCTAAGTAGCAGTGGGGCAGTATTTCCCCTGCAGTGTGTTTCTAGAAGTAATAGTAGCAAAATTAATTAAATGGCAAATCTGATTTAGTACTAGACATACTATTCCTGTGAATTTTAAAGTAATTATATAATTCTCTTTTCAAATTACCTCCTCAAATCTGGTTGTCTTTTTCTCAAAGTGCTCCATGTCCATTATGTCTTATTTCTTGACCACTGATATGTATATTGGTTGTAAAATTGATAAATTCTGATTTTTACTTCTCTATATATTATACTGGGTTTTTTAAATTAGATTTATACAGTAAATAAAATGAGCTGTGGATTGTTTTCTGATCCTGAGGCGACATGGCCCATATGGCTTTGATTGTTTACACCTTATCCCTGGAGCAGGGTGGCCACATCCAAGTTGCCTGTTGAAAATTGTGTCTGAATTGTGTGAATTCTCAGGCTGCAGCTAAGCAACGTGGGTGTGGGTGGGTGGGGGTGTGTGTGTGTGTGTGCACTACTTTTCTGGGCCAAAACTTATGCCAGAGGTCACACTCACAGTGTAATGATGTGAGCAGTTTCTGCTAGCAGTCATGCTAATTTAAGTTTAACTTTATAACCTTAAGCTAAAGTGTACAGAACTCAGAAAGTTTATTTTTAGGATTACAATGTCACGTAAAGGTACATAAATCTTCCTGCTTTCATCATTCTCTATAAAATAGCAGTTTAAGCTGATTGCTCTTTAGTTTGGAACATTGTTTATTGCCTGCTGGTGTAATTTATAATTCTTAGTTCTTCGTTCATTTTGAATCCCAACTGGTTGTTGAAGTTTTAACTAAAAGTCTGTCAAGTATCTGACAGAAGAACTCTTAACTACAGAGCGATACTGACAGACAGCCCGGCCTAAAGTAGCAGTTTTCCCATGTGTTAGTTTTATGTTTACAACTCTGATAATAGGTTGGAAAGAAACCCAAAAATGCACAGAATGGTGGACAGTATTATGACCTAAGTGCTGAGCATCTGGCTAATTAATTGAGCATTGAAATGTTGACCAGATGGGTTGGTGGGTTTATTCCTTTTTGCTATTAAATTTGATCTTTGATTGCACTTCTGCTTACATAATAGTAACTAATATGCCCCATTTTTTTATTCCCAGTTTGTGTTTTCTGAGTTCCAATTCACATTTTCTTATGTAGTTATTTTAGATTAGCTTCATGCTATTCTCTCGTATCTTAGTATACTCTTGGTTATGTCAGTAATGCCTTCAAAACTGATGTTGCATTCAAATCAAATAGATGTTTCTCCAGTTTGCCTTTGTTATTTGCTTGCTTCAGGGCAATGCTAATTTTATGTTAATGGACATGTTATCCCATACCCCTTGTAATTTCCTCATTTGGGATATGCTTTGGTTTTCTCATTGGGTGTGGTTGGGGGTGTTTTTGTGAACTGAAAGGTATGTGGTAGTGTTCCCTTACAAGTACTAAAGGGAACAGATATTCATGTATGTGGAAATCATACCATCTGCTAGAGATGAGCATGAATATTTGCATTTCATGTTGCATTTAGTGTGTCAAAATATTAAGATAAACGCTGAATATACTTTTGAGTGCCTTTTGTAAATATTCACCTAATAGCTTTAGGCAAATGCTTTAACTGAAGTTAGGGCATAACTGTACAGATGTTTAGACAGTTGCAGGAAAATCTCATTTAGAGAGGAGCATTGTTGGAAGGACTGTCTTTGAGCTCTAACTTTACCCTTCTTAATGAAAACAGGTAACAGTAACAGACAATGGTACTCCTGCAAAATCAACAATTGCACGGGTGATTGTGAAGGTCTTAGATGAGAATGACAACAAGCCTCAATTCTTGCAAAAATTCTACAAAATTCGGCTTCCGGAGCGTGGTAAGCCCGAGCGAGAGAGAACTGCTAGGAGAGAGCCGATCTACCGAGTTATTGCTGCAGATAAAGATGAAGGCCCCAATGCAGAGATCTCCTACAGCATTGAAGATGGTGATGAACATGGCAAATTCTTTATTGAACCAAAAACTGGAGTGGTTTCATCAAAGAAATTTTCTGCAGCAAAGGACTACGATATCCTTTCAGTGAGTGAAAATCTTGTATATCATGAGCATGTAAAGTGTTCTTTTATCTTCTCATTTCTTATTCAGTAGCTGGCAGGTGAGTGACTGCAGTATCTGAAGGAAGAAAGCTCCAACAAATCCAGAAGTATTGTTTTGTGTCTTTGTTTGGTTTTTATTAAAGGATGATTTGAGATGTTTGTATTGTGTATTAAGAACTGCTGTTCTTTCCCAGAACTTGACAGATAATTTATGTGATGAGGGAACATAAACAATTAGTTTGACTCACCTTCAGGAAGAAAGCAGAATAAAAGTGAATTTATGGTAACAGTTTGTGCTGCTATCAGGTGCTGCATACTTTTTCTCCATTTGCTGCCCAGATAATGAAGGGCAAGTGGCACTTTGAGAGACACTTAACCTTTTTGGAAATATCTCACACGAGCAAACATGCTTGGAGCTTATTACTGCTTTCTATTTATGTGACATAATGATTTATGTGATCCTGTAGCCTAAAAGATGTGTCTGTTTCACAGATTAAAGCTGTAGATAATGGTCGTCCACAAAAATCTTCGACTACACGGCTTCACATAGAATGGATTCCAAAGCCCGTCCCACCCACAGAGCCTATTTATTTTGAGGAATCATTTTTTTCTTTTACGGTGATGGAAAGTGACCCAGTTGCTCACATGATTGGTGTAATAGCTGTTGAACCTCTTGGAACACCACTTTGGTTTGACATAACGGGTAAGGATGCCTTAAGGGCCTTTATTATTAGAAACAAATGCATGGAGTCTGAGATACTAGAGGGCTCATTGCAGCTTGGTTTTAATCACTCTTCTAAATAATGCAAGGTTTTGGCATTCTTTAAATGCAGATGCGGATTTTATAAGTCAAAACTGTTCAATCTTTATCAATGCCACTCTGTACCAAAGATTAAAATTAAGTTGCAAAATATCTGCTGTGTTGCAGTCTTAAAATTGATTTATGAATATTATGTCACTGAAATGAAAACTAACGAAGACAGTCTCATAGACTGTATGGTAGGAAAGGAAATAAGAGGCTCGCTTTCTGCAAAGCAGGATAGTACGCTCAGAAAGAGATTTTACTGTTCACATGGATTTCTTCTCCTCTGGGCTGCTTCTCAGTTTGCTGTCCTTTGATTCAGTACTAAAAGGAAAGCTTGCAATGTTCCTAACCCCAGCAATCTTCTTCCTGTACATACTCTTTCTACTAAATCATATCTTAACCTCTACCATTGAAAGGGGATTTCTAATATTGATGTCATGGTAACAAAATTCATAGTACTTTTTTGAAGTTTAGACTTAGTCACTAGACTTATGAGCACCAGTAATACACAGTGTTCACTGCATAGCTGTTAGTAAAACCAAGTTCTGTTGTGTGTTAAGTGTGTTAAAATCAAGGAGAATGGCATAGCTTTGTTTCAGGAGAGGTGCCTTGTAGTGAACTGCTTCGAGTCTTAAGTAAACTCTGTCAGTCTATCAGATTTTTGATAGACTTGTGATTCAATAGATTTGTGATTTTTCTACTACATTCACAAGAGAAGAATCTTTTTCATCTTGGTTACTACTGAAAACTTTAGCCATGATTATGATGTTAAGTTGCTGGGAAGAGCATATTTTAAATTGTTTCTCAATAATTTAAGTATTTAAAGCATCTGTTTTGCTGGTGTGTATTTCCTGAGGCATACTGAGAGCAGCAACAGTTAAAAATAAAGTTTATGAAACTGACACAAGTAACAGGAGTATATAAATGCCAAATACTTGACGGTGTTTTCAAAAAATTTTCAAGCCCATGCAAACAGATACAATTCTTCCCTAAAATCATGCTTTATGCATGAACAGCCTGTGATGATAGTGATAGTCATTGCTAATAGATTAAATACTTATATAGAATTTTTTTTATGGTTCTTTCTAATGTATTCTTGAAAAAAAAGTTCCTGTCCATATAGATTATAATTGAATAAAAAGTGTTGGCGTTTAGACAAACCTAGGGGTTACAGATCTGTACAACTCTCTAAAGGACTAAAAAGTGCTTTCTTGCATTCTCATAGGAGCAAAGTTCTGCATTAGAGGTATTTTGGAACCAAGGCTGCTCTTTCACTGTTCTTCCAAACACACTCAGGGATATAGGAGTAGAAAAGCAGAAAGTATAAAAATAAGTGAGCAGGAAAAATGAGAAGGTATCGTGTACTCCAAATTAAGGTTATCCATCAACAGCAAACAAATATCTGTAGACCGAAATAAGTCCATTAAAGGAAAAGTTAAGAAAGTGACATTGCCAGAAAAAGGTGAGCAGTTCATGGAGATGAAAGAGAGCAGACAGAATAGGCCTCAGAGGTTTTCTGGAGTTTGAACACAGTACAGCAGTGATGTTTTCTGGGGCCTTTTATTAGCAAAATTTGTTAATTAGATTGGGGATGTACTTTCCTATTGTTCTTAGTGTGCTTCAACTGCTATGCACTCTGAACAGTGTGTACGTCTGAATAGAATTCTGATTGATAGTATTATTTTGATCTGCTCCTTTTAAGTATGCAGCGCAGTTTGGACATTTACATATTTTTATTGTATGCCTAATGCAGAAAATGAATGATCTTTTCCTGCTCTTTTTAGAAAGATATATACAGAAAACTCGCATGGGGAAAGAGCATAAGAGCATAGCTTGTCCAAGCATTGTAAAATAAACCATTTTATTTTGACGGTTTTCTTAGTAAAAGTGTTTCAGAAAATTTGATATGTGATCATGTTATGAAGTTATGGGCTACTCTTACAGGTGGTCACTTTACTACCCTCTTTTACTGTTTCTAATAGCATGAATGAACTTGATTGACAGCTTTCCTTTGTGTTCTGTGCTTGCTTTCCATGCTTTCTTTCTTTTTGGCTGAGCCAGGAGACAAGCTTGCTAGTGAAGTATTTTACATCTTACAGATGGCTTGTGACCTGAACTGTACAGCAGAAGGTATCTGCTGAGATCACATAATTTATTACCAGATTATGAGATCTGAAATGAAAGCGTACATTTATAAACTATTTATTTTATTAACCCTTCGGAAATCAAAGTGCTCACGGTTGCATTTGTGACAGGTTCGTTTTTGTTTTGTTTTGTCATCATTACATTTATACAGCATCAATTCTGAGCATCCAGTTTTGGCTTTGGCCAAAACTGTTGCTGTTACACTTTTAAGTGTACTAGATGCAGAAGTTTGGGTTGAGTTCTGCTTCAGCGGATCACCAGATATCACTACTACAACAAATACAGGCAAGGCCCTGGTGATTTTCTTGATAAAGAAGGGAAAAAAATGTTGGTTAGAGAGCTTGTCCTTGTGTCAGGAAAACTGATTGTACCAATTCATGCTCATTCACTTTACTCTTCCCTTAAAATGTAGAGAACTTCACTGAGGCATCTGAGAAAATGGTTTTGCCTTCCAGCTATAAAAGGAAAAACTTTAGAAGGATTCACCTTCTAAAACTGACATACTGCAGAAAGCCCATTGAAAAAAATCATGTATATCTGTTAAGAAAAAAGCTTCAGCCTTTCATGTTGTCCAGTTTCTATCCATTTGAGTGATTCAGAAACTGCTGCTGGGCCAGTAAGAGGAGTTTGCTTTCAATTGAACTAGAAAAATTATGCGATGTTGGTCATTATCAAATATCTCAAATCCAGTGAAGCAGAATCCAGCCCATCTTTCCTAAACTGATATGTTTGTCATGCAGTGGAACCTCCTAAAGGTGAAATCCTTTTTACATTTGAGTGGGGGCTCATTTCAGTATTTACTGTTTTTTTCTTGGACTAAGTTCAAATTTGCAACCTTTGGAACTTCACCCTCTCACTTCTAACCGTGGCTTCTCATAAAAGGCATTTAGTGATTTGCAAAGCTTAGCATGTATAATCTTGTTAAAGGAAAGAAAAGCACTCATGATATCTGAATGCTATCTGCTATCCTTGTAAAATATAATTAGAAAAACACATGCCCATAATTAGGAAAAATTGGTTTGCCGTATCTGGCACTGGCTTGACCAAAATAAGAATTGATTCTTCCATTTTAGGCAGTTTATTGAGAGGTCTAAAGCAATTGTAGTTAAATGGCAGTATTCATCATCGCTAATAGTATTTGGACTTAATAGACATTACATTCTCAGGACAGTCTGCTCTGGGTGGCAGGATGATGATCAATTAAATGTTTAAGCAACTGAGTGTAGCTATTGATCTACACAGTTATTTAACTATATTTCAAAGAGTTATTTGAAAGTTTCACAAGGGAAATTAAGATAATTTGCTTCAGAAAAGGAACTTGGCCATATTTAAACATTGGGCATTTAAACATTTAGCACTATTCTGAATCCTGCCTATCTCAGTGAGATAGTGAATTCTTTAGATACTCAACATTAAGATGATAATCCTTTGGAGGTACTGCAGCTTTTTCAGCCTTATCTATAGTTATATATGAATATAGTAATATGTACTCTGCTCCAAAAGACAAAAATTTGACCATGTCTGATTTGGGATTTCAATATACTTTGATAAAAAGTATGTTTTTCACTTATTAGCTGATAATCTGCCCAAAAGGAACTACTGCATTTGATGCAGTAATTCTCAATTTCCTGCTATACGGAATCATTAGATTCCATGGATTTTTTTTTTTTTTTTTTAAATACAAAATCTTCCTAATAAGGATGTCCCTACTGGCTTTCCATGAGCCAGGCAAGTCAGCTTTGTCCAAAACTACTCAGTTTTAAATATCTATTAAATATCTATTATCATATCATGTTACCAGGAAAAAAACCTAAAGTATTTGAACTAAATGTATGTATAAATATATGTATATGTAGTTCCACCTTCATTAAGCATTAGAAGACAGAACATTATCATACATGAAAACAATGATGCAATAATGCATTGTATTAACTTCTCCCTCTCACAATTTCCTGTACAAGGTGGCAACTATGACAGTCGATTTGATGTGGACAAGGGCACAGGAACTATCATTGTTGCAAGACCTCTTGATGCAGAACAGAAATCGAATTACAACTTGACAGTAGAAGCAACAGATGGAACCAGGTCTATCAGCACTCAGGTAATGAACTTTCTGATGAAGCACTTAATAAAAAGAGTATGTAGCTGGAGGGTGGGGAAGGTGTTGGGTTTTCTTTTTACTATTTTTTTTAATCCTAGACAATGAACATGATTTATTTAAATTAGGGACTTTGTCTAAAATAGAAGTAAATTCTGATATTCACAGAGCCATGTTGTTTGGTGGCTTAGATGTAAGGTAGTGTGTTACTGTATTGTAGTCTGAACCAACAGCTTTGAAGTTATAACATGTTCCTACAGTTAAATAAATGAAAACAGAAACTGAGCCCCTGCACACATGACTTTCTCACAAGAAAAGGATTAATACTATTCATCTGAATTACTTCTCTTTACAAACTCCCCCAAAATCACTACATAGATTGATTACTGGAAGATCTGTGGATGACCAGTTGTACGATGTCCAAGTAATGTTTTATATGAAACTGAGCTGCTTCTTCTGAATAGTGTACATATAGAAACGAGGTTTAGATTATAACATCTCTTTGTATTCTCCCAAATACTTTATTTTAGTTTTGGTGAAAGTAGAGATTGTTTAGCAATTCCCAAAAAGCAGACAGACCAGTGTTTTAAAATGACCTTTTTACTAAGGCTCTGTGATGGTGGCAATTCTTTGCATTTGGACTCATATGTTCACTTAAAGGTGTAGAAGCTTTTTGTGACAGTACTGGAAATAATTCATGGTAAAGTAGTTTATGATGTATATCCCACCTGTTTTTCCCATCTCGTTTCTTTCCCCAGCCCGGAACCTGAGTATAGTTGAAAGTACAGTTTAGCTGAGGTTGGTGAATAGAGCCATGATTATAGAGGAGCTTCTCTTTTCTTCCAGATAGAAAGGAAAGGCTTTATTTACTGATTAAAGACTGTTGGACTTGGACAGTGATGTGTCTGTATAACCTACCCCTATCATTGACCTACCCTTCAGGCACTCAAAGAGCAATGAGTGGGTTGCTGGTGTCTTTTCTGTACATAGAGATCTGTGCTACAAACACACTTTCTTCTTGTTCAGCTTCTGTGCAGTGCATATGTTTTTCTGTTATCTTTTCTAATGTCTTATATGTTGTCTTCTGCTTTTGGCCAGAGGAAAAGATGTTTCTTGTCAATGTTCAGGATTTTAAACAGAATCTTTATTGAGCTGACTGAATGTCTGGAGGCTTGATAGGTCAAGTAGAGTAAATTCGATAGGAGAAGGTGACCAAGTTTAGCAGTTTCCTTTGAGAAATGCCTTTTCCTTTAAAGGTGACAATTGTGAGTGATTTTTCTGATCATGAATCTTCAAAGACAGCAACCTGTTTCCCAGTAGGAACTTGCTGCAATCATAGCTGTGGTGCCATTGCCTCTGGTGCTGTTAACCACCATAAAAGGTTTGGAGAATCCTGCTGTAAATTTATTAGATTTGCCTACTTGTAGTAAAAATATTGAGCAGATTGACTTCTGGCAATTACAGAATGCCGGATAGAAGGTAAAAATTACTTAGGACAAAATATAGAGGAAACACAAATTCAGCTAAAAGTCAAAAAAACAGCAAGAGGCTTTTCCATACACACTTCCCCTCCCCCTTCCCACCCCCCCCCAAAAAAAAAAGCATTCAAAAATGCCATCATACAGTGTGTTGGGGTAGCCTGGGGACTAGGAAAGGCTTAATATGGGGCCTTGGTGAATGCAGATAGCCTATCCAGTGCTGCTGCTTGCATAGCTGAATTTATGCAGATGTCCTGAGCTGTCACAGTTGAACCGTAATCTGCTTTGTCTTTTAGAACAACCAAGACTGGGAAGGTCAAAAAATTACTTTAACCCTCAACCCTTCTCTTCCTCTGAGTTACGTGATTCATTTAGTTCTTCTTGGGAATGCATAGTGTACTTTTTGTTCAAGTTCTTTAAATGAATTTGTTATTGTAACATTTTGTAGAGCAAAGTGAACATTTACCCCACAGCACTCTTCTCCAGAAGAATTGGAGTAGTAGTCTCAAGTTTGTCATTTCTGTGATTGCTTTTCATATCTTTCCCTTCCTCTCCCAGTTAGGCTTGGCAGGATCAGAGATTGTGGTTTCTGTTACAAACAAGCACAAAGACTTCCTTTGCGTTGCTTCCTTTGGCCCTGCCTGTGGGATATGTTGTTATGCTGTTGATGTTGGAGTCTCACTGGGGTGCATTAGCTTGAGGAGTGTGATTAGTTCAAACTCTGCAACTGGGGTGCATGATCCTGATTTTAATTGATTCTCTTATCTCCCCCATAACTCCTGGCCCACCCAAATGCACTAATCTGTTAAAATGACCCTCAGGACTATCCCTCAAAAGATGCATTTCAGATCAGGTTCAGGGGGTTAAAAATGTCGATATGAAATCAAAATTGAAGGTGTGATTTGTGGCTGCCAGCGTGTAAACTCCATTACTCACTGTTGAAATACTGATGATTAAAGTTTAAATGCTGATGTGGCATTGGATTCTTCTAAGAGCTCATAATGGAGCGACAGGCAAAAGAAATTCTGAATTCTGAGTGCATAAATGAGGAACAACGATATGCCGTACAGAGCTTTTAGCTTACAAAGTAATTGCTATAAACACTGGATATACAGTAAACAATTCAACAGATCTTGATTAACAGCAGAGTAAGTAATTTTACATTTAATTTGAAAAAGGAAGTGGCATTTGCAAGAAATTGGGGTGGGGCACAAGAAATTAAAATCTTACTGTGTAAAAGCAGTGTATTGAATCTGACTTTAAACTGGAAGGCATTTGCTGGCCTTGGGCCATTAACATCTGTAGAGCATTTGACTCTTTCAGGACTTCAGTTAAATAGCTTTTTTGAAAAATAAAGCAGTAGTAGGCGTGGAGGCTATTAGAATTTTGCATGCATCTAAATGCCAAATGCATGAGGCAAAGCAAGGACAAACAAATTCCAGGCCTACAGTAGTGGTGTTTGACATGATGTTAGAAATTACTTAGTGTCACACTTGGAAGGATTGTGATTAAAAATAAAACAAAAATACAGGAACTAAATAACTAAATCCCACAAGTCAGTGTACCTATGTACTGAAACAGAAAAGGTTATTCACAGGCTCTAAGTAGTGATAAATGAACTATTGAATTGATTTTTGGGGGGAAAACAAAAAGAAATCGTCCTGTTTCTAGCTATAGCCACTTGCAGTTATTGCTATGTATAGCAATTTTTTTCATTGAAAGTAATACTTCAGATGGTTTACAGCTAATTGCTAATTTTACCTATTGCTTTGCTATTGCAGAATATTTAATCTTGCTTTATGCAAAATCTATATGGATATGATACTGTGGGAATGAAGTATAGAATAATCTTAATTTACTATATTTTTGCATGCATTTTTGCTTGTGATTACACTGCTCTACAGAGACATTTAGAACTGGAATGAAGTTATATTAACTCTGGATAATACAGCTTTTTATTTATGAAAATTATAAACATGTCAATTTAACTATAATGTATTTATTGGACAGGAGTAGACTTTAAACTCCACATAGAATCAGTAAGTGAAAAATTATATTAAAGCAATCTAAGGGAACATTATGTTTAAATACTGCACATTGAGTATGTTTTGTCAATGGCACATATCTCCTCTTAATGGCAATCAATACATCCCTATGCAAATTTAGGTTTCACCTGTCAGATTATTAATAGATTTGAAGTCCTTCCTCAAAGTAATCCTGGGCTGCTTTGTTCTCTGTATAACCAGTATGCATTGCTCTCAGTGGGATCTGTGGGCAGAAGGCAGCTGTACAACACAGCTCTTGCATATTTTTGCAAAATGAGTGATGTTTCTTTGGTTCCAGAGCATTTTGTTTCAAAAATCATGTTATGGTCTGCTGATGTCAAGCTTTTCTATATTGTGCCTCTTTAATGTGCAACTCTTTCTTAAGAGATAACATTAGCCTATTTCATTTGAATTGAATCTTAGTTTCATTGAGGAATGTTCAATAGCTAGTTTTATTTTATGCTACATGTTATGTTAGAATAACACAACTTCTTCGTGTGTTTTGTTCTCAGACACACTAAACCATATTTTTCTGTATGAGTCTTTAAAACTGCACTCACAATTATTTCTGCAAGTGCTTTCCATTTAACTTCAAGGTCTTAACAGTTTACATAAAAATTTGGTCCTCTTACATTTAAAAGGTAATTGCATGTCTAGCACCTGTCACCTAGCCTCAGTAAGAATTCCTGAATTGAAAATAGGGTTTCCTTAGTAAATTTATTTAATATTTATTTAATAGTTTACATTGGAAAGTGCCCCTGGAGTTCTAGTTAAAACTCCTGGTCAAAGCAGAGCAAACTGCAAAGTTGACCGAGTTTTTCAGTGACTCGTCAGGTTCTAACTGGCTGGGATGACTAGGCACACCACCTCTCCCTTGGACTTGCTTTTATACTAGTATCTAACAACTCTCCTTGAAAAAAAATTTTTCTTATGTCTAGTTGTATTTTCTCTTATTGGATCTTGTGAGTGTCACCTCCTGTCACTGTGCATCTCTGAGAAGAGTCTGGCTGTCTTTCCTGCACCCCTCCTGTGCACAGATTGATTGCTTTTCAATCCCTGCTGATTTTAATGACCTGTCATTGGATTTGTTTCATTTTGTCAAGGTCTCTCCTGTACTGCAGGGCTTAAAACTGTAGCGGATCTACCTTCCCACCAGTGAATGTCAAACTAAAGGGGGTAATTCCTTCCCCCTGCCCTTATTAAAGGAGCCCAGTGTGCAGAGCTAGACAAGTTACCAAAAGGGAACCCATCTGGTCACCGCATGCTTGTCCACCAGAATTTGTGCTGGGGCATAAAGTAATAACATCACTGAGAGAAAAATGAATCCTAGAGTATGTAGATAAAACACTTTTCACTTGAGTTTAAGATAAACTTTGGATTTTGCGTACATTTAAAAGGATTGCACTAATATATGAAGTTGTGTATTTGTAGTTGTGTTTACCAGTGTGGAGAAAAACTGCAGCCTGAGCAACTAATGTGACAAGTAATGCAATACCTGAGCTAACCATTTGTAGTGACTGAGTCACTCTGTTTATTTCTCAGCAATATTTTTTAATAATTCATATTTAATTATGCTGTATATTTTGAGGAGCTAAGTCCTTATCTGTTTAGCCCAACAGTACTTTTTGGAGGATGTCTCCTTATGTGTCATTTTAATTGCTTTGCTAGATAATACCAGAGTTAATGCTAAATCCTGATGCTATGATCAATGACTCACTTTTCAGTTAAGCTGGTTTGTTGGGTGTATGGTTAGTCCTGCAGGTACTGATGTTGGTTTTACAGTCAGTACATTCCTGGCATTTAACTTAGTAATTTTCATGGGGATTTTTGTGGTGCTCCATTCTAGAAATGCTGTTTTTCTTTGTTTTGTGCATACCAGCAGCACAGGTGGCCAGGTCTTCTGTTTCAAAGATTCACTTAACAAAATTGCTCTGTAGTTGCATACCTTCTTACTTCCAATTTTAACCTAAGTTACTGTGTTTCCTCATTTGGGAGTGGAAACAGACATGAACTTTAATAGCAATGTTAATTTAAATTAATTGCATTTGACACCTTATCTTTTCACTTCCTTTTTTTTTTTTTTTTCTGAGTCAGACCTTAATAATTTCTGGGGGGTGGAAATTTAATAAAAAATTGGTGATGAGTTCATTTTCAAAGCATAGTGTCCATTTATGAAATGTTGTAATTGTATGTGGCCTTTAAAACTTTCATTTATGCAAAAAAAAAAAAATTATAGTTTGATTTGTATTGAGTATTGGGGTTTTGTGCTTTTTTAAAATTGTTTGTTCACCTTCATTTGGTATAATTTTTAATTTTCCTGAGCACCATTGTTCAGTGAGCAGCTGTTTTTACTCAAATGCTTTGTGAGTTTATTAGACCCTTCTGTCTTACTTCTTCCAAGAGGCATTAAAATGTATTTTATTTATACAAAATTTAAAAAGAAACTAACAACTGTGTTTTTGTTGCTTTATTGTATCCTGCCTAATCATGACAATGTGAAAAGATCACATTTTTAACATAATACTTATTCCTGCTTTTCATTTTCCAATTTAATTTGTTAGTTAATGTGTTTAAAAACTTGTCCTAATATGTATCCTGGGTCACGTACCATTAATATTTCTCCCCTCTGAAAGTCAATATTTATTCAAACTCTTTGTTTCTTTTCCTGAATGTTTCTAATCTGTGACAAAACCAAACTCCTTAGTCTCCATAGCAACATCTTGCAAGGGATTTTATCAGTGTGCCAAATGATTCAGTTTTAGAGTAAGATGCTAGTTTTGCAAGGTTGACGTTTCCTCTTCCTGTAGCAAGAGGCATGGCATCTCCTAATTATTTGCCACCATCAGGATTCATCTAATTAAGTTTCTACTGGATGCAGTTTGGTACCTTGTCTAAATTACATCTGTAGACTCCACCAGTTACCAATGGAAAGCAGCGAGTGTCTTCGAAGAGCAATTTAACCTACTTACAAATATTTTAAGTACCTGTTTTAAAAACTGGTTTATATATAGCCCTTAACAAATTTATACAAAGCACCTAACCTTTGGATGGATAAAAGCATGGCTGTATGTGCAGCACATAAAGAACCTGAATTTAGCTGTGTGTTGCTGGAGCTTTGCTGTCTACTTGCCAACTCCTTTGCATTTCTGTTACTTGTCTGATGTTACCGCTGTTGAAGGAGCAGGATGGTGGCTGTCTGTCTTACCCTTTTTGTACAAAACTTTGGTGCTGTGAAAAGCAGGTGGGGATGCAGGAATCTGGTGTGGTTCCAGTGAGCAATATTATACAAAGATGCAATTTGAAGCATCTGATTTAATTTGAACTTTATTATGAACTATAAATTCAGAGAAATCATGTTGGTGACCAGTGAGCTACGCTGAAATTGTGCTACATTGCTGGAGCATAGTAAACAATACCACCTGCAGTTCTTCTAAATAATGCACTTTTGTGGCAATTCCACCACTTCTCTGTTCTTGCCTAGGCTTAGAGATGTGAGGGGCTTAAAGAGGACTGTTTTATGTGAGGGGTGAGGAGGAGTATTATGCGTGCACAGCCTTGAGAAAACATTGCTTAAAATTGTAAATTTGCACCCCAAAACAGGATTTTTACCCACTCTAGGATCCATATTGTATATTTTTATTCTAGAATTAAAAAGGAAACTTTTTTTGTCTTGCTTTGGACAAAAATCATTCCCTTTAAAATGTCTTATCTAAGATGTTTCTGGTTGCACAGATTTCTGGTTTGACTCTGGGGAAGGTGAGGCAGATTTGGCTTTAGTGACATTCTTCTTCCCTACACGTCTTGGATCTCTCCTCCTCCCAGCAAAATAAAATTGTCTTGAGGTGGTATTACTTCAGTATTATGGTCTGATTTTTAATGAAATATCCTCCTTTCATTTCTTTTTACCAAATATCATCAATGTTTTCCCCTTCCCATTGTATCATTTCAGGTGTACATCAAAGTTATAGATACAAATAATCACAGGCCTCAATTTTCTGCTTCAAAATATGAAGTTGTTATACCTGAGGATACCTTACCAGAGACAGAAATTCTGCAAGTCAGTGCCACAGACAGAGATGAGAAGAATAAACTGATTTATACTATGCAGGGCAGCACTGATCCCATCAGTCTTAAAAAATTTCGTCTGGACCCTGCAACTGGCTCCCTTTATACCTCAGAAAAACTGGATCATGAGACCATGAACCAGCATATTCTCACAATAATGGTAAGTACACATGAGATTTCTTCTGTTGTGAATTTCAAACAGATACTTTTTAATGTCATTTTAATTTGTCCCCATAATTCAAACATTTATTTGTATGTTTAATTTTTATGCAGTCTTTGGCTCTGTGGCTGATTGCACCTTGAATTATTACTGATATCTGGTGAACTACTGAAATAACAGTGCTAATTACTAGTGATGTGCTGACTGTTGCAGGTTCGAGATCAAGATGTTCCTGTGAAGCGCAGCTACGCCAGAATCGTGGTTAATGTCAGTGACACAAACGATCATGCTCCATGGTTCACCAGCCCTTCCTATGAAGGACGAGTGTATGAGTCAGCAGCTGTTGGATCAGCAGTACTCCAGGTTACAGCATTAGATAAGGACAAAGGAAAAAACGCAGAAATTGTGTACTCTATTGAATCAGGTATATTCACTTTCTTACATTTTCAGTCCGTTGAACTCGCTGCTAGTTTGTCCGCTGTAGATGTGTAAAAACATACCTGTAAAAAAGGCAGGGCAGTGCAGGTTTATGTGCCATATTCTGAGAGGTGTGTTGAAGATACAGCCTCAGAGTATTTAAAAGAAAACTGCAAATATTCATCTATATCCTTTAGCTATTTATGTTGTCCTCTAGATACATTTGGTACATTTTAGTAGTAGGGGAAGAAAAAACCATCTAGAAATGCTCAAAAGGAGTAATTTCTTTAGAAATTACAGAATCGTTCCATTCAGGTCTAAAAAATGCATTCTATTTTAATATTGCAAGTCTTACTTTTTGTGGCATAGGCAAAGCAAGGATTTGATGACTGGAGTAGAAACCTGAGAGTGCTTTTGTGTTTAATATAATGCGGCAGTAAGGAGCTCAAAAATAACTTAAATATGCATGTACCAAACTCCTAAATAATCCCAGCTTTTGAGGTAAACTTTATGACAGATGCAGCAAAGAAGGGGTTGTTTTCCATACTTCCCTCTGGCTGATTTTAGTAGTGGGACTGCTATTCTATTTTATTAAAATATTTGAGAAATTCCTTAAGAGTTGGTCAGTTTAGACTGATTCCTAAGTCTCCTTCCAGATTGCAGGCCAGGAAAGAACTGCTTCTTGTTTTTAACATCAGAGTACCTGCTGAACTTGCCTACAACAATGTCATTCAAATGGTGGAAATTTTTCTTGTTAGAAATCAGGATGACATTGATTGAGTTCACTTGCCAGACAGAAGTGGGTTTTGGTTCTGTCCATTAAATTTGAATTATTACAAGTTTGCCATTATCAAGGTCCTGAGCTTTGTAGGCACCATGACAGGAAAAAAAAAGTTACTTAAATTTCATTCTTTATGTGAAGTACTATTTTCAAGGTAAAAAAGAATTAAAATAAAAATCCCAGTAACAAGCGTAAGAGGCTGTATATTAAAGAGAACAACAACAGGCAAAAAGTTACTCAGTTACTGTTGTATGCAAAGTGATATGTACAGATGCTTTTTTTTATTTTACATAATTTGCTGTGTAAACGATAGGAATTATTTACTATAAATATTTTCTTTTTCTTCCCCAAAGTGCTGTTTTCATATGAAAGCATACTTTAACACTGTATTAAAACAGAGCTGTGAATATGATACTCTGACAAGAATGAATGGTTTTTGAGTGTTTCATAAAGTTGCTTAAACTACATGAGATTTTTCTGTCGTTTCTAGAAATAAGACATTTACTAAGCAGGACAACAACGTCCATGAAATTTTTCTCTTGCCTTTCCCATTCTGTTAGTGCTTGTTTTATGAATATCAAACAATGGCAAGAAAAAATGTGTGTGCCTGCAGTCTAGAATAAAATAACATGCTGTTCTGTTCCTTTCTTCTAGCTTTTTGTAGGAGTAAATGTAAGACCTGTAAGGTTTATTTTATAGGATTGTGATCTACTGGGAGGTTAAAGCATTATAATTGATATTCTAAGCAAATGGAAGGAACATTCCTTAAATGCTTGTAATGGCTGCTTAGATTTGTAATGGGATATTCTAAGAATGTCACTGTGTTTAGAGTCTCCTCTAAAAACCCCGAAAATCCCCAACCAAAAAAAAACCCAACAGTAAAAAGCCCAAACAAAACACAGAACCTCCTTGCACTTGTGTGCAGAACTCAGAAGTTTTTAATGACTTTTTTCATGCTGAGATCATGACTTTAGTAATGTAATTTTTTAGGTAAGTATAATGTTAAATCTTAGCATATTTAACATGAGCAGACTTGTATGCAGTGTAGTTCATCTGCCTATTTCAAAATTTGAAGCAAACAAGTGTTTATATTAAATGGCAGCTGGTTCTTCTCAGCATGCATTATTTTTGTTCTAATACTATCACAGGGAATAACTTGTCTGTGTATCAGTAGGAAGTTGAGGTAACTATTTGTCCAAATCAAAAAGTTTGTTTTTGAAGCAGTGATTTAAACAATACTTGTATAAACAATTAAGATTCACAAGGATTTGTTACAACCGTTCTTTTTTTCTTGTCCAAAATATTCCAGTTGTTTAAGATTAGTGGAATAAAAGTTACATTTTATAATGTTAACTTCTGAATATAAGTTCCTTTCAGCTACAGTCGATATTTAAGTTTGCTAAAAGAAAATTTTTGCATTTATTTTCAAGGCTTGGATGGCCTTGCTAACTATATTTTATGCAGTATTTCCACAAGTAACATTAGATTTACTGCCAACTCTTGATTACAGAAAACTTTCCAGACAGGCTCACAAATGTTTATCAAGCAAAACTAAGAAACTTTCATAGTCTCCTTGTTTCGTCTATGTCTCTTTAAGTATAGAGCTAAATAAGCAGTCATCCCTTAAATTCTGTATACCTCTTTCTTAATTGCTTTTTCTTTCTTCACAGGGAATATTGGAAATTCCTTCCTTATTGATCCCATTTTGGGTATGATTAAAATTGCAAAGGAATTAGATCGTAGTAACCAGGAAGAATACAACCTGATGGTAAAAGCTACAGATAAAGGACATCCTCCAATGAGTGAAGTGACCTCTGTGCACATATTTGTTACAGTTTCTGATAATGCCTCACCAAAATTCACAACCAAAGAATATTCTACAGAAATCAGCGAAAGTGCCAACATTGGCAGTTTGGTTGGAATTGTTGCCGCATACAGTCAGTCTTCTGTAGTTTATGAAATAAAAGATGGTAATACAGATGATGCCTTTGTTATCAACCCCAACTCAGGTGTCATTGTTACTCAGAAGATACTTGATTTTGAAACTTTGCCTTTTTATGCTCTAACTGTGCAAGGAACAAATATGGCTGGCTTGTCCAGTAATGCAACAGTTTTGGTACATCTTCGGGATGAGAATGACAATGCACCAATTTTTATGCAGGCTGAATACACGGGACTCATCAGTGAATCAGCTTCAATTAACAGTGTGGTTCTGACTGACAAGAATATCCCATTAGTAATTCGAGCTACAGATGCTGATAAAGAATCTAATGCTTTGCTTGTTTATCAAATTGTTGAACCATCTGTCCGCCAGTATTTTGCCATTGATTCTAGCACTGGTGCCATTCGGACAGTAATGAGTCTGGACTATGAGGAGACAAATATTTTCCACTTTTCAGTGCAAGTGCATGATACAGGGATACCACGTCTATATGCGGAATATGCAGCTAATGTTACTATTTATGTGATTGACATCAATGATTGCCCTCCTGTGTTTTCAAGAGAGCTGTATGAGACATCCGTTCTGGTTCCAACTTATAAAGGCGTGAAAGTCATCAGCGTAAATGCCACTGATGCAGATTCAGGCATTTTTTCCCAATTAATTTATTCCATTATTGAAGGCAACATTGGAGAAAAATTTTCAGTAAACCCTAAGACTGGAGATATAACAGTACAAAACACAACTCAGTTAAGAAGCAGATATGAATTAACATTGAGAGCATCTGATGGCAGATTTGCAAGCACTGCATCTGTAAAAATTAATGTGAAAGAAAGCAAAGCAAGCCAGCTGAAGTTCACACAGAGTTCTTACTCTGCAACAGTGCAGGAGAATTCCACAGAGGCAAAAACAATAGCTGTTATTACTGCTATAGGGAATCAAATAAATAAGCCTTTGTTTTACCATATTCTAAATCCAGACAGCAGATTTAAAATAAGCCAAACTTCAGGAGTCCTTTCAACAACAGGAATACCATTTGATCGTGAACAGCAAGAATCTTTTGATGTGGTCGTGGAAGTGACAGAGGAAAATAAACCATCAGTTGTTGCGCATGTTGTAGTTAAAATCACAGTAGAAGATGTAAATGATAATGTTCCATTTTTTGTCAATCTTCCATATTATGCTGTTGTTAAAGTAGACTCTGAAGCAGGCCATGTTATTCAACGTGTGACAGCAGTAGATAAAGATACAGGCAAAAATGGAGAGGTGCATTACTATCTCAAAGAACATCATGAACATTTCCAAATTGATCCCACTGGTGAAATCTCCCTGAAGAAGAAGTTTGAACCAGACACACTAAATAAGGAGTATCTGGTCACAGTAGTGGCAAAAGATGGAGGAGAGCCTGCATTTTCAGCTGAAGTTACAGTCCCAATTACAGTTATGAGTAAAGCTATGCCAGTGTTCGAAAAGCCTTTCTACAGTGCAGAGATACCAGAAAACATTCAGCTCCATAGTCCTGTGGTTCATGTACAAGCAAACAGCCCTGAAGGACTCAAGGTGTTTTACAGCATCACGGGTGGAGATCCTTTCAATCAGTTCACTATCAACTTCAACACTGGAGTTATAAATGTTGTTTCCCCTCTTGACTTTGAGTCTCATCCAGCCTATAAACTGAGTGTCCGAGCAACTGACTCACTAAATGGGGCGCATGCTGATGTATTTGTAGACATAATAGTGGAGGACATCAATGACAATCCTCCTGTGTTTACAGAGCAGTCTTACATTGCAACAGTTTCTGAAGCATCTGTCCTTGGAACATCTGTTGCACAAGTGAGCGCTACAGATGCTGATTCTGGAAGCAACAGGGGAATTTCCTATCACTTGGTTGAGGATAATAGTGAAAGTCATGACTACTTTCACATAGATGGCAGCACTGGGCTCATTCTTACAGCAAGAACTTTGGACTATGAACAAATTAAGCAGCACAAGTTACTAATAAGGGCCATAGATGGTGGCATGCTGCCCTTGAGCAGTGATACTGTTGTAACTGTGGATGTAACTGATCTCAATGACAACCCCCCTCTTTTTAGCCAATTGCTTTATGAAGCCAAAATTAGTGAACTGGCTCCTCGAGGACATTTTGTGACGTGTGTGCAAGCCTCAGATGCAGATAGGTCAGATGTTGACAAGCTTGAGTACTCCATTGTGACAGGCAATGATCAGAAGAATTTTGTGATTAATAGTAAAACTGGCATTATCACCATCTCAAACCTACGCAGACAGACACTGAAGTCACATTATAATCTCAATGTGTCAGTTTCTGATGGCGTCTTCAGAAGCTCAGCTCAAGTCCATATAACTGTAATCAGTGCCAACATGCACAGTCCTGTTTTCAGCCAGAATGAGTATGAGGTTGAACTATCTGAAAATGCTCCATTGCATACTTTGGTTACTGAAGTTAAAGCAACAGATGAAGACTCTGGTACACATGGCCACATCACTTACCACATTGTAAATGACTTTGCCAAAGACAGATTTTATACAAATGAGAGAGGGCAGATATTTACCTCTGAAAAGCTTGACCGTGAAACACAAGCAGAAAAAGTAATTGCCATTAGTTTAATGGCCAAAGATTCAGGAGGGAAAGTTGCTTTCTGTACTGTTAATGTAATACTTACAGATGACAATGATAATGCTCCTCAATTCCGAGCAACGGAGTATGAAGTAAATATTGGGTCTGATGTTCCACGGGGTACTTCAGTCATTAAAGTCTGGGCATCTGATGCTGATGAAGGTACAAATGCAGACATCACATATTCTATTGAAGCAGAGTCTGAAAATGTAGAAGAGAATTTAGAAATTGATTCATTGTCTGGTATAATTACAACAAAAGAAAGCTTAATTGGTTTGGAAAATGAGTTTCTTACTTTCCTTGTTAGAGCAATTGATGGTGGATCCCCCCAAAAAGAGTCAGTTGTTCCTGTCTATGCTAGAATACTCCCACCAGAAGTGCCTTCTCCAAAATTTTCAGAACCATTTTATTCTTATACTGTTTCTGAGGACATTCAAATTGGAACTGTGATAGATGTTATCAAAGCAGAGCATAATCAGACTTTAGTATATAGTCTGATTAAAGGGAACACTCCTGAAAGCAACAGAGATGACTTTTTTGTGATTGACCGACAGACTGGAGAGTTGAAACTTGAGAAGAATCTTGATCATGAAACAACTAAGTGGTACCAGTTCTCAGTTCAAGCACAGTATGCAAATGAAGATTATCATGTTGTTTCCTCAGTAGAGGTAAGCATTCAAGTGAAAGATGCGAATGATAACAAACCCGTTTTGGAGTCCAACCCCTATGAAGCATTCATCGTAGAAAACACACCAGCTGGAACAAGAGTCATACAGGTTAAAGGAGCTGACTTAGATTCAGGACTCAATGGGCAGGTTACTTACAGCTTGGATCCTTCTCAAGAGCTAGACATTATAGAGTCTTTTGCCATAAACATGGAAACTGGCTGGATTACCACTCTGAAAGAACTCGATCACGAGAAACGAGACAAATACAAGATCACAGTGGTTGCATCTGACCGAGGTGAAAAAATTGAACTGTCTTCTATGGCTGTGGTTGAAGTTACTGTCACGGACGTGAATGACAATCCCCCACGGTTTACTGCAGAGATATATAAAGGAACAGTCAGTGAGGATGACCCTCCTGGTGGCGTAATTGCCATCCTGAGTACAACAGATGCTGATACAGAAGAAACCAATAGACAAGTCTTTTATTACATCACAGGTAAATCTTTTTGGGTAATGCTGGAATGATGGGAGATACAACTTAGCCTTTGAAGAGATTGGAAAGTGTTTGAAATCATAGAGCTGCAAAGAAAGAATGTGTGCGTCTTAATATGAATATTAAAAACTTCAGTGGAAAAATGAGTTTTAGTTGGCTTTGTTTCATATATGCCTTGCTTAAAATGCCTTTCTTTGTATATTTTTTATATATGAAATTTTGTTTAAAAAACTATACTTAGATTAGTGATGTAGTTAAAGAACAAATGAAAGAAATTTCACAAAATAATAGGCTGTTTATTTCCAGTGGAGTATTTCATTGTTTTTATTTAGCATATGTCATGATATGATGTTTTCTATAACGCTACATGAATTTCTAAATTAATTTTCTGGATTCTGTTGGCCACAGTTGAATTGGTTGTGTGAGCATCTACTGACAATTTCTAACTGGGAAATGAAGCTGTTTCATCATAAAACCACAGAAAGTGCCTGCTTATTTGCTTTTTTTTCCTTTCTTTTTTCCTATCTTTTTAGCTATACTTTAATTTTGATAGAGTAGTAGTAGAAATCTTCATCTTTAAATAAATATTTCTTTTAATATTTCAGGAGGTGATCCTTTGGGACAGTTTGCTATTGAAAATATACAGAATGAATGGAAGGTCTATGTCAAAAAGCCTCTGGACAGGGAAGAAAAGGATAATTATCTTCTAAATATTACAGCTACTGATGGGACCTTTGCAGCTAAAGCTGTGGTGGAGGTTAAAGTCCTTGATGCTAATGATAATAGCCCTGTTTGTGAAAAGGTAGGCAGAGTCTTGTATCTTCCATTACCAGCTGCTTTCATACATAAAATTTACATTTTCTCTGAAATTGCTTCTCAGGAGACTGACAAATAGCTATTCCTTTTAAACCAGTAACAAAAATTTGGACTACTAAGATAGAATGCTGTCAAATAAAAGATACTTCACAGACAAATTTTTTAAAAACCTAAAGATAATTAATTGACACTCAGTAGTACATTTCTCCTACGTTAATTCTTTTCCAAAAAGAATTATTTTAAGCTGCAGCCATCATCATTTATATGCTCTATTTTATGAAAGAAGCAAAGTTTTAAAGCTGGATCCCATTGCTTAGTTGAAATATGTGTGTATTTCCTGTGATAAAAGAGTTGAAAAGAGTGCAACATTACCCTGCAACTACAGTCAACAGCACCAAAAATCTGTAAACAATAAATGTTTCCTTGTTACAAAGCTGTCTACCTTACCAGATTTTATAGTCTGCAGAAATGCACATGAAAAATAAGGAGTGGAAAAAACTCAGGAAGATAGCCCCTGCAAGATGTGTTATTGCCTCTTTTGAACTTTCCATAGTTGAACACAGATTTGATATTACTAGATAGAAATCATCCCTTGTACTAGGAAGTGAACATAGGATTCTTTTTCTTAGTTGATGTTTATGTTGGTCACTTCTGTGTAAATGGTTACAGTTATACACACCCTGGCAAGTCAGTATTTTTAGCTTTTTTTCCTTGTATTTTCCACTTTGTTAATATTGGTGTTAAAAGGCTTAGTGCTTCTCATGTAATGCACCTTCCTGACATGTTTGGGCTGTAAGAGTGCTTAGTGCCATTAGAATTCTGAATCCTTTTTCTTATTTTTAATTTAATCTAGAAGCTTTTGTGTCATTAAAAGGTCAGATAACAATTTCTTGTAGATTGAGACAGACCTAGAAAAGATGACCCACCATAAGAGATAAAAATGAAATTAGCAAATATTTATAACTCCTATTTTGGGAACACATTTCATTATCAGTTAATCAGGTACAAGTGTTTCAAGTTCTGAGCAATGCAGTGATGTTCAAAAGTCCCTATAGTTGCAGCATTAAATACCTTTCTAAATAATCTAATAAATGTGAAGTAATTAATTAGAAAATAATAAATTCTTTTAATTTTCAGTTATTTCATCCTCTGGTTCACTTTATATGTTACCAAACATTCAAACAGAATATTATTTCCTCTATCGTTCCTTCTTCCCCTCCCCTTTCCAAAAGTTACTTCAAATGTTTAGTTTTTCAATGTAACTTTGAAATTTTGCAGACTTTATATGCTGATTCAGTTCCTGAAGATGCCCTTCCTGGCAAACTGATAATGCAGGTGTCTGCTACAGATGCAGATATTCGTTCCAATGCAGAAATTACTTACACACTGCATGGCACAGGAGCAGAAAAATTCAGACTCGCTCCAGACACAGGTAATAATGCTTTATACATTATACAAGATTCCAGTCACCTCATTTTATAAAATGTTTTGCTATTACATTAAGACATAAATGTCAGTCATTAAAACTTTCCACTAAGAGCTGGTTTATTGTACAACGATTTAAAATGTGAGTTTCTACTGATGCCTTAAGGAACTGGAACAGAGACCAGATGGAGTTAAGAGGAATAAAGTGGATATTTATTGAAATGCCTTCAAAGGCTACACCCTGGCAGTACCAGAGGCAAAGTCGTGGCTCTGCCCGGATGGCTCCAAGATGGAAGCAAAAGAGGGCTTGGTCACGAGATCTCACATTTTTATAAGTTTTAGTCCATTTGCATATAGGAGTTAACTGTCCAGTTAATAGCTTCAAATTATGAAGTTTCATCCTCCTTGCTTGCTTGCCCTCCTCTTTTCACATCATTTATGCTTTGGCCTGAAGTTTGAAGAGATTGTCCTTGAGTCCCCAGCTAGAATAGGATTGCTTTGTCTTCACCACCCTGTGAAAAGATCCTAGTAACACTTAATATAAAGCTAAAAGCTGCACACCAAAGTAGAACAGAAAAAGTTAAAACTTAAGGTATCACTACTACACAAATATTAATAATACATTGAATAAAGGCAGGCAAAAGGCAAGTATTTTAATATATAAGGAACTAAAGCATAAACAGGCTTATTGCCCTGAAGCCAGAAACTTCCACGCTGAAGTGACTGGAATAAAAGTATGCCATAAATTTTGCTCTTTTTATATTCACTGTAGTAGTGTAGTAGTAGCAGTAACAGTTTGTAACTGAAAATATCTTCTCTTTGCCATCTTTTGTTTTGGAAAATTAAATGGGATGAGGTTAGATGGAGCAACAAATTTCCTTTCCGTAGCAAACACCAGAAGTGCCCCCAGTTTTATTGGAATGAGATTAACTCAAAAGTATAAATCAGATTAACTTTTAACTTGCTTCACTTTGGTCTTCATGGCATTTGTGTGTTTTGTATTATACTATAGGTCACAGCTATTGCCAAAATCCTATACTGTGCAGTAGACAAGCAGTAGGAAGGTAAACAGTGTAGCAAAAATGGAATAAGATTAATACAAAAATGTAATGTAAGTAGAACAGACTAGAAAACTTCAGTGACAAAATAAATGAGAAGGACCTTACTTCATGCGTTTGGGGCATTTTTTTGACTTTGAATGTCACCTGTGTGACATGCTGCTGTGTTGTTACATAAATTGAGAATTGGTAGGGCTAGAATACTCACAAAAAGTGTTTCGTAATACTTTTTTGAACTGTTTATAAGGAGACAATGACTGCACATAGTAGTAGCCTCTCATATTTTCTGTCACTTTAGAAAGTACGTGTTAGAGTTCTAGAGGTTTGTCTGTAGTAGCAGCTAAGACCTCATAGTGAATAGGTGTGTTTATTCATGGAATGTTAGAGGAGGAAATACCAATAGTTATGGAAGGAATACAACTAAATAGCTGAGAAAATGGATTTAACCTTGCATTTTTTTAAAGCCAAAGTTCTAATATTTTAATTTTCTTTGCACAAGCAGACATGGATTTTTGCATGTATACACATTCTCTCTCTGCACTATCAGAGAATTTAACTTCAGCTAATTTCTGTTTCAAGAGCATTAGAAAAAAAATAAAGGGTTTTAGTTCTTAATCTCTTCAAGCTGAAAAGGCAGGTCACTTACACGCTTTGCCCAATGTGGAGTTCATTAATACAATACAGCTGTTGACTTAGCCACTGATGAAATTACTGTAAACAAGAAAATTGTTGTTTAGCTTTTCTGAATTTAGGGGATAACATGCTAGTGGTACTTAAGCCTTGCAACTTGCATCAACTTATGTGTTATGCTGTTTGTAGGTGAACTGAAAACATTAATGGCACTTGATCGTGAGCAGCAAGCAGTTTATCATCTTCTAGTGAAAGCCACAGATGGAGGAGGAAGATTCTGCCAAGCTAACATTATCCTAACTCTGGAAGATGTGAATGATAATGCCCCAGAGTTTACAGCTGATACTTACTCCATTACAGTATTTGAAAACACGGAGCCTAAAACCCTTTTGACAAGAGTGCAGGCAACAGATGCAGATGCAGGTATGCCTTGTTTGACTGATACTTTTGTCATGTTCTCACACTTACAGTAATATTTATTTAGTTTTATCCTGAGAGGTGTCAGGTGTTTCAGTAGAGCTGACAGATGTTCAATACCATTCAGGATTAGACCTGAAGATATATTTTGGTCTACTAAATCATTTAACACCTGATTTTCATGTGTGAGTAGCTTGGAAGACATCCCTGTAGTGTCTTTGCAAAAAAGGGGAGACGGGGGAGAGTGACTAAATGTAGGATATTTTTAGTGTCATAAGGTATTAGTGTTATGATTGATTAGGTTCATCCTTTTAATCGTGACGTAAGTAATAGGACTATCAAGCCATGTCTGTTCATATAAATAGCCATTCATGGATTTTTGAATGTGTGCTTCTCAGGCCAGCCATCGATGATCATACCATCAAGAGAACCTTGGTCAGCTGTAGCTTTGTGTATATGCTGTTAAGATTCTTACTGTCTCTTTGTCTTCATTGTTCAGTTACAAATATTTAAGTGAACATGAACAGAAAATGACATCAGAAAGAGTTTGTTCATAGGCTGTGTTGTAAGGAACACAACAGCATAAAGTATTTTTAAAGGTGTACGATTTCCACATCTCATCAATTTCTTAATCAAATAGTATTAATGAATAGTTGCCTCAGTCTCCTAAAACAACTGACCTATGCTATGTGCCTGTGCTATGATAAAGCTAGGTTGCTCCTTTGGAAGGTAACAGATGTTTTCATACTTCACTAGTCTTTGAGGCTCAGGTGGACCAAAATACTTGCCCTAAAATCTATAAGGTTTTTGTTTGTTTTATAAAGAAATGTTGCTAGAAACTATTCTCCTGTTAATTTTGGGGGTTGATTCTTAAATAAACGTACTGGTTTTGAGTCTAGTTAATTGATGCAACCTAACTTTCCCATATCCTCTTCTGTTATTATAAGCTTGCTAAGCAGATTCTGTTGTTCTAAAGTTATAATCACATTTATATTAACAATTGTTTTATATTAACCATGGTTGATGTTTCCTATATGACAGAAAATTAGTGCAGTGAAGTGTTGGCCTCATTTTTTTTTAAGTAATTCTGCCCTTCACAATAGACTTTAACTCTTTCTGAAACTTACTTTTAACATGAATGATAATATTTAGCATGCATGTCTTATTTCCATAGCTAGCAGATGGATTATTCTGTTGTTATGTATTTTAATGGCTCCCTCATACTTGAAAATTGTTTTCAAAATGCAGGGTTGAACCGTAAAATCCGTTATGCACTGTTGAACTCTGCAGAGGGGCAGTTCTCTATTGATGAATTCTCTGGAATCATTCGTTTGGAGAAGCCTTTGGATCGGGAATTACAAGCTGTGTACACACTAACTTTGAAGGCTACAGATGAAGGCTTACCTAGAAGATTGTCTTCAACAAGTAGTCTTATAGTTTCTGTTTTGGATATTAATGATAATCCACCCGTATTTGAGCATAGAGAGTATAGTGCAAGTGTATCAGAGGACATTTTGGTTGGAACTGAAGTTCTCCAGATCTATGCTGCCAGCAGAGACATTGAAGCCAATGCTGAAATCACATACTCAATAGTCAGTGGGAACGAGCATGGAAAATTCAGCATCGATTCAACAACAGGTAACAGGTTACAACTGTGAATATTACTTTAGGCCAAGCAAGCATGATGCCATACTGACTTCCTCCATAGTTCAATCAGGTTATGTATAATCTACGTGCATCATCCTGGCTGTAAAGTTGCTGCTGCTGTCTTTTCATCCATTTTACCAGCATGCTTACTAGAGGAGTGCAGTAAAAGGTAGAATAGGAGCTTTATTTGTTGCTTCTGTTTATTGGATTATTACTTGGATTAGATTCATTTAGCTGGCAAGAGTAAGAGTTTCCCAACTGGAAGTTCCCCACTCTGGGGGCAGGCAGGTGGAAAGACATAGATCTGTAATGAGAAACATAATAGTCTTTCCACAAAAAGTATATAATCAGAAGGAATGGCCAGACTTGGCAAAAGAAGGATTAGAAATAAAATTGGTTGGGAAGACTAGTCATTGGTCCACAAAGGCAGTAATCCTAGAGAAGTTTGATATGGCATTAAAGAGAGCTTGGAATAGGAATATTATGTTCAACCATATATCCAGCATGACAGTGGAGATTTTAGGTTTGTATGATAGTCAGATTTAGTCTCAGGGACTATTTAGGTTATGTTGAGAATTTTTCCCTATTAATGACAATTCTTTGTTAAAAAGCAATAAACACCTCAATTTTAGTTTTGTTTACTTATATAGTTCTTTTTCTAGGCCTAATTTCTGGCAAAGTTGTTTGGGTTTTGTTTTGTTTTGTTTTGTTTTTAATAAGATTTCTACCTTTGAGTTAATTTGTTGTGTGAGAGTTTGTTTTTTTTTTTTCTTTCTTCTTCCCTAGGAGCCATTTTTATCCTTGAGAGTTTGGATTATGAAAGTTCTCATGAGTACTACTTGACAGTGGAAGCCACAGATGGAGGCACGCCTTCATTAAGTGATGTTGTAACAGTGAATATTAATGTCACAGATATCAATGACAATTCTCCAGTGTTTAGCCAAGACACTTACACTGCAGTAATCAGTGAAGATGCTATGCTTGAACAATCAGTTATTACAGTACGTATTGGTTTTTTACTTTGAAATACTCTGTCATGATGATCACGCTTTCAGTCTTAAAGGAGTAAGTATTGACTTGAAGGTGAACATCAATAAACAGATGTTTGCCACTGAGCAAATTGAAAATTTACTTCGAAAAAGTTTCAGAAGTAGGGACTTCAGATGCTGTAGGAAAGTAGATCATATTTTGTGATTATGTTCTCCTCATGAGACCATGACATAACTTTCAGAAGAAATTCAGGAAATTAAGTGGTGTTGGTATATTCAATTGAGATGGCGTATCTCCTGTGAACTATGAAATTTGTTAGGCCAAAAGAGCTCATCTTCAGTATGAGTTTATCTGAAAGGCGCTAGAGTCTGTTTCAACCTGTTTTAAATGAGACTGTAATGTCCCTTAGGTTATGGCAGATGATGCTGATGGACCTTCCAACAACCGCATTCACTACACAATTATAGATGGCAATCAAGGAAATCCTTTTACAATTGACCCTACCAGGGGTGAAATAAAAGTGACTAAGCTTCTAGACAGAGAAAAGGTGAGTTTTTTGTGGTTTTAGGGCAGCTGGGATTAATTTACCTATACATAATTGGTGACCACCATTTTCTTACTCTATTTGTAAGTTACCATTTCATGTTCCAAAATTAATATAGGTATAATGAAGTGCAAGCATCTGCTTATATCAGTACATTTGCGAGAAAGGATTAAATATATGAAGGAAAGCTTTACTGGGGGTTGTGCTAAAATAATTCTTCCATAAAACAAGTTTGTTTGAGTTTGTTACTTTTTTCCTCTTCAGTAAATGTTTTTTATTTTTTTTTTTATTAACTTTTTAGATTTCAGGATATACCTTGACAGTTCAAGCTTCAGATAATGGAAGCCCACCTAAGCTTAACACAACTACAGTTAACATTGATGTTTCTGATGTAAATGATAATCCTCCAGTGTTCTCAAAAGGAAACTATAGTGTTATCATCCAGGTAAATACAACTAGTGAAGTAGTTAAATCAATAATGTTATTGGACTGCAAATTTGTGACTTGAATTTTTCTTTATTTTTAATTATTTAAAATAATGACCGCTTATCAAGTAAGCGTTGAGGGTTATAAAATTCCTGTTTGAACGTTATGTAGAAACTTACATTGCAAATTGTAAGAATCACAGAATAGGTGAGGTTGGAAGGGACCACAGTGGGTCATCTGGTCCAATCTCCCTGCTAAAGCAGGCTCATCCTGGAGCACATGGCACAGGACTGAGTGCAGACAGTTCTTGAATTTTTACAGTGAGGGAGACTGCACAACCTCTCTGGGCTCTTTTTCAGATTCCTGAGGTGTGTACATGTGTGTGTGTGTGTGTATATATATATATGTATTATAAATTCCATTTATGCATAGAACAATCTAAGAATCATACAGGGATGTTAAAATACATAATAATTTTGCTGTTTCTTTTTACTCTTAAGAGTTACTGCTTAGAAAAAGATCCTTTAGGTACTTATTACTGCAAAGCTAGTGTTCTGCACCATGGCACATAGGTTAAGCCTTAATTCCCATTGGCTTCCCCTGGGATCAGCAGCAGTTAGAACAAGAGTGGAATTTCATATGGCTGCATACCAATCCTTTGACTAATTTTACACTGTAGGGTGGTAGAAGTATGCCACATTCTCAAGTGTCTGGCATGTACTTGCCTGATTCAGAAAACTAAAGCTTTTGCTAAAGCAAGGACAGCAGAGTCAGCATCTATACTTCTTGTCTTCCTAAATCCAACAGGAAATAAATGGAAGTCAACAAAGGAATTGCATTAAGACTTTTGTAGACTAGTAATGTAAATGAGCTCAATCCTTTGTGTCCTTCTGCTGTTTCCTGGCCTGGTACAGTAGATCTGTGAGGATCAGACAATGTTACCTGATGCACTGTGGCTTGTGTTTCAGACAAGTGTGCATCATTTGTAAAGGCAGCTTTCCAAAATAGGACAAAGTGAATATATACAATGTACACACAGTATGCAAATAAGATGTCCTGGATCTTGCTTTAAAAAAAACCCAACCAACTAACCAAAAAAAAAACCCAAAAAACTGCCCAAAACAAAACAAACAAACAACAACAAAAAAAAAGGAAAAGAAAAGAAAACCAAACCCAAAACAATAGATTCATGTTTCTGTGTTGTCAAATATGTCTTCTTTTCCCCTGTTACAGTCTTTCTTGAAATAAATATTAATATCTCACTTAAACTGCAGACTGTGTAGCCAATGTCTGTACTATTTCCCCTACTCAATTAAAAATGAAGACCTCTTGTTTTATAGTTCATTCACATGGGCCAGCCCTAGTTGAAGGTAGCAGAGGAAAAGCTGGAGGAGTTGCCCAAGAATGCTGGTGTACATTTCCTCTTGTATTGGAGATGGATATATTTGGACACAGTAGAAAATGTGCTTAGCTTTTAGGAAAGTCAAATTACTTTGTATGTCCAACTGTAAATATTTGTATTTTAAAGCAATGGTCTTTGTTTTGCTGAAAGGGAAAAAGCTTCAGCTTTTTGCAGTATATGATAACTAAATTGACTTACTCTCTCAGAAACAGAGTATTGTTTTCAGGGGTGTTTTACATCTGTGAAGGGGGGATAGCATTTTGTTATTGTTGTACTTCAAAATAATGTTTCTACTTTTCTTGCTTTTCAGATAAGTATGTATTTAGAGAAATCTGGCTGATAGAGTAGAGCACAAGTATTCTGGGAGAGGTGTTACAAGTGTCAGATAAGGTTTCATGTGTGTGTAAGACACATGATAAACCAAAGTATGTGAAGTGTCTGTGAAACCTCAGACATCCACATGATGCAAACTTGAAAGGATTTTATGATGCAAATTTTAAAATCTGGATTTCATTTTTTAACTAGACATTGGCTGTAGCAGCCACAGCTGTAGTCAGAACTCTTAATTAGGGGCACAAGGGGTCAGATAGAGGAGTGTATTTTTCTAGTCCTCCCAACAAAGGCATTAGATTATCTTTAACAGGTGTTTTCTCTAAATTTCAAATCTTTGATGACTTGGTAATTAGGCTACAGTAATATTAATTCAGACCAGAAGTGGAAAATGCAAAATGTCAAGGCTGAACTACCTTCAAAAATACAATACAAAGTTTAAAAAACTGCCTTTTTCCTTTTACTGTTTTTGAGTCTTATTCTCAGAGGGTAGTAGTTTCCCTGAAGCAATATTGTCATTCTGATTTCTCTTGTACTGATTAACTGGTTTGACAGTAATTTTTCGAGGTTTCTGTTGCAAGGAAGAAACCAACATCAGACCATATCCTGAATTATAACCAAACCAATGTGTATTATGTATCTATAGGAAAATAAGCCTATTGGATTCAGTGTGCTGCAGCTAGTGGTGACGGACAGGGATTCTTCTCACAATGGCCCTCCTTTTCTCTTCACCATCCTGACTGGAAATGAAGAGAGAACTTTTCAGATTACCCAGCAGGGAGTTCTGACCACAAGTGCTGCACTGAATCGCAAAGTGAGAGATCACTATTTGCTTCATGTTAAGGTAGGATGTTTTTGTCATGTTCCTCTTACTGTTTTGCATTGTAAGTATTTAATTAACTTTTCCCCCTCGTGTTCACTCTACCACTTGTCTTTCTGTTAAGAGATCCTGACATGCCAAGTAGTCATTTGAGGCATGTCCCATGAGGTGATGTCTTCATAGACAAAATCTGTTGGTTTAAATGCTTATGTACACAGATGCAAAGGGAAGGTCATTTAAACTCACAGTTAGAAGTAAGGTGTCAGTGAAATGTTAACTGGGTGAGTAGTCTTAATAAGCCTTTTGCCTTCTGGTTGTAATGTTGAAAAAACCAGCAGGGGACAGGTCCCTTGAGCTATTCACTACTGACTGCAGAATTCCTCTTGTTGCTATCGTTTTGACCCTTGAAGCTGTGTGCTGGACTAAGCTCACATGATGAAAGCAGGGATATTGTGCAACATACCAGTAATGAAAAATTTTCCTGTAGTGCCACATTCTTTTTTCAATGGCAATTGAAAACATGTTTTTTTAAGTTTGGACCTTCTTTCATAGTATTTTCAGTAGACCTTTTTTCATAGCATTGGAACTGGCAGTGCAGTAGTTCGAGATCTCAGGATCCTGCAGTGGAAACCACAGCATAAAACTCAAAAAATGACCCTGATGTGCTATAATATATGCTACATTTGCCATTGTTGTGCAAAAAGACCAGACCATGTCCAAGGTTACCTTAACCTAGCTAAGTTCTCTCAAATACTTTTTGTAACCTACTGTAAGAAAAGTTTAAACCAATTGTTTTAATCTTATCTAGTCCTTTTAAATTCAGTTATAAATTAAGCAGCTGGGAACAGAGGACTTAAAATTGGTAGGCTAAAAATAGATGGCCTTAATTTTATACTTCCTTTCCAGATTCAGATTTTAAGAAAAGTTCTTACCTTCATTTTCACATGAGGAATTTCTTTTAGTCTTCAAATTATTCTTACATATGCTATTGGAGATAATTAATGAGTAAACATGCTCTTGCAGAATTTTAGAGTAATACTGTTTATAACAGTGTATGCTGAATTCTGTCCACATTGGGATAATTGTCACATATTTGCATAAAGTCTATTTTCTTTGGGAAAAGAAGAAAAAATTCACACAGGTACTGTAATGTGCTGTTTGAGTCACTGAAATGTTAGTAACCAGGAGCCATCAGTATAAGGATAGATATAGTTTCATTTAAGTGTAGTTTAGTTTAGGGTTTAAGAATTGGGATGAAAATGGGGCCAGATATATCATTCCTCTGTTAGCCATTTTTTCCTCAATAGTGATATGTCAATTCCTGCAAAGTCACCTTTTTGTTTGTGGATGCTTTTCCTGTGTGCGGAATCAGTGTAGTGCAAGATTCATATGTTTTACTTAAAATCTTCTCTAACCAGTAACTAATTTCTGTTTATTTTGCTTTTAAAATGTGTTCTTACAGTGCACATACAGGCAGTTATGCTTGTTCTGTATAGACTGTTACACTGACTTTGTCACGTTTCATGATTTAGCTGCACCTTTGGCCTTTCCTTATGAGCCTAGATTTTGTGAAGCGTGAGACGCCTGTCTAACATCTTCCTCTGGGTGGAATCTTGGAATTCTTTAATTTCTGAGCCACTTTCTGGTGTTTAGTGTGCTTGTAAACAGCCTGTCAGTACTTCAGCTATCTTGTCTTCAGCAGCCTTTTTATTAGGGAATGAATATGGGCTATTTTAATGGCATCCAGTAGCTAAACAAGTGTCTTAAAACAAATGTACTCATTTAGAACAAAGACTTCACCGAGACTGTAAATCATTAAAGCAGACTGTACTAATGTGCCTCTTTTTGTGTGCTCTACTACCCAATCTCAGTATTTTGGACCTGTCTAATCTGTTGATTTCCAAGTTTCTTGACTGGATTCTTGAAATATATCACTGTCTTTTAATTGCCATTTGTCATTTTACACTTTGCTAGCTTTTTTTCAGTAGACATACTGCTATTATTTGATATTATCTTACAATCCATGGGTATGAAGGCATCTAAGACTAAAACTAGCATTTCCCTATCACAAGACTCTAGTTCCAATGATACACACAAAATTATAGGCATGGCTGGTGAGGTAAAATATTCTTCCTCTGTTCATTTAAAATAATATTTTTTAAAGTCTGTATGAAGGCATTTTCTCGAGTTTGCATTATGTTTGATTTCTGCATTTTGATCTTGCAAATCACAAGTTAATGGCTGTGTATGATCCCTTGAAACCCATTTTCAGATTTTAACTGACTGGTGTGCTTTTCAGTATTGACAGCTTTCACCTTAGTTGCTTTCTGAATGGATTGCTGAGGTAGTGATGTTTTTAATTTACAGGCATACTTTCATTTGAAAAAACTCATAACCAAAAAAAACCCCACTAAAACTACACAAGCTTTCCCCATAGGCACTCTACGCACCCACTACCTCCAAAAGACATTACTTTTATAATTTTAATAGAAATAAGGATTTTTTTTCCCAATGGCCACTTTATATGGGCATGCCACTCGTATTTGCTTGTCTTCTCTCCAAAGGAAATAGATTATCCATTAACAAATGTCTCACAGCATTAGTGTGTGAAATCTTCAGCTATGAGTCATGCAGTCCTTTGTGCCACACTCTGAAGGCTTCAGTTTAAAACCACAGCACATTTTTAAATATCTGCACTAAAGAACAAACCATTTCTCCTGGGGCTCTTCTTCCCTGCTTGCTGTCCATTTGTTACAATTTTGCTTGTCTGTTTTGAGCCTTGTTTCCCTTACATTTCTTCTGTAGCTAAACTGCCTGCCTTGTCTTGTTTCCAGGCAGAGATCAAGGCAAAACAAAACTTTGCCAACTTGAACTAAAGCTCTCGTTATTTATTTGGGTAACTGGAGGACAAGTTTCTAGCCATGCCTGTCTTTTGGAGTTAACAGAAATAGATGAAGACATGTAGTTCTATGAGACATACCTTTTAAAAATGCCATGTTTATGTGCCCATCCACAGATAATCTTGTGCCTGGAGTTACTCCTCTTTTGCTTAAATTTGTATTTAAAAATCAAAAGCAGCCTCTCTGCGTAGATCTTCAAAGTGTACTCTGTAAAATTATTGCAAAATCTTTCAAAAAATGCAGAATATCTTTTACTTCCTGAGCCCTGTATATCCCCTCTGTACCTTCACATGTCTCCAATTTTTCTTTAACTATTTCTTCAGTGTCACTTTCAGTAACTGGGAGAGAGCTCTGGAAAAAAGTAGATGGGAAACAAGAGGTGAGAAGTAGAAGGAAAAAAGTGACCCAAAGGGAATGTTCTTTACTCACTTTTCCACTCTTTTTTTTACTGTCTTCATACAACGGTGTATGTCTTTGTCCAAAAGGGGTGGAGAATAGGGTGTTCAAAAAGGCTTTAAAACTGAATTAGGCTGATACAGTTAAAGATAGTTGATTAACTGTCTGAAGCAAACAGCACTACAGGTACCCACCTCTTTTTTTCCCTGTGACCTAAAATCATGCAAGGCAACATAATTAATTGTAACTTTCTGCATGCATTTTTTTTCCTTTTGAAGTAGTTTGGCACAGTGCATTTAGTTTGTCTTCCAGACTACCTCCTAACTGTAGTGAAGCATGTGTACATTTCTTGTGCATGACTCATTTCAAGTTTGTAATGTGTTTCCATGCTTGATATAAAAAAGCTTCAAGCACCATCTGCTGTCTGAAATCAGCTACTGTGCACTTCCTCTGTATTTGCTACCAGTGTTAATAGCTTCCTGGCGTTTTCTGGTTATAAGAGCACTGTAGGCTTTTAATCTTGGGAGAAGTGAAAACATGTTTGTCTGTGCCTTCTTATATAAGCTTTTTAAATTTTCAGCTTTAACTTTTATGATAGGAATTGTGTTACAGAATTTATTTAAAGCATTTTCCTATAGGACCTTTCGGTGGGGTTTTTTTGGTACGAAAATACAGCTCTACTGTATACAGTATAAATATCTACAGTAGAATTTGAGATAAAGCAGAAATGTAAATCTGTCCTCATCTTTCCTTTAGGTGGCAGATAATGGAAAACCACCGTTGTCATCTTTGACTTACGTTGATATTAGAGTTATTGAGGAAAGCATTTATTCTCCAGCAATACTGCCTCTGGAAATCTTTATCACAGCCTTTGGGGAAGAATATTCAGGTGGTGTCATTGGAAAAATTCATGCAACCGATCAAGATGTTTATGATACCTTGACATACAGTCTGGACCCCAAAATGGAATCCCTGTTCTCTGTTTCCAGTACTGGTGGCAAACTAATAGCACATAAAAGGTTAGATGTAGGACAGTACCTCCTAAATGTCACTGTTACAGATGGAAAATTTACAACTGCAGCTGATATTACTGTACACATCAGACAAATCACACAAGATGTATTAAATCACAGTATCGCAATACGCTTTGCAAACCTGTCCCCTGAAGAATTCATTGGTGATTACTGGCGCAATTTCCAGAGAGCATTAAGAAACATCTTGGGCGTGAGGAGAAATGACATCCAGATCGTTAGTTTGCAGCCTTCTGATCCTCCTGCTAATCTGGATGTCCTCCTGAATATTGAAAAGTCTGGTAGCTCTCACCACCCAACGAGAATTTTGCTCCACAAGATAAACTCTTCTGTGCCTGACCTAGAGGAGATTTTAGGTGTCCGGATAATTGATGTGTTTCATAAGCTCTGTGCAGGCCTAGACTGTCCTTTGAAATTCTGTGAAGAAAAAGTAACAGTGGATGAGAACATCATGTCAACCCACAGCACAGCCCGGCTGAGCTTCGTCACTCCTCGTCATCACAGAACAGCAGTTTGTCTTTGTAAAGGTAAAGAAACACAGTAAGGGAAACTGTATCCCTAAAAAGATTATTCTGGTTTTAAAAAGCAGTAATCCACAGATGGAAATTTATATTACAGGACAAGATTGGGAATGTTCTGTAACTCTCTCCATAATATTTGCCTAATTTTATTTATAGTAAAGAGTAACTCTTTCTTAGCTCATTACCTCATTTCAAGAGCTTACATAATACAAGTTTATGGGAGCAGATATTTATTTTTTTTGTAGCTACACCTTAATTTTCCATTTTATGAAAAAAATTATTTTTTTTTGTTGTTGCCTATCATATATTGATGGCCATTTTCAGTCTTGTGTGCACAAAGGTAAGTTCCTGCAAAGTACCTGAATACTTTCTTGTTTCTGCTTAGAGGAGTAGCCCACACAATTTCCAAACTTGCTTGGGAATGAGAGGGTAATGTGGGAAATAAATATTCATTAAAATATATAATAAGTATAAAGATTTCTGACAGAATATTAATTTATCTTTATCTCCGAGAAAAACAACATTGCTTTTTAAAATCAGGACTTAACCTTGCTGGGTGAACTTGCACATATGAAGTAAATATTTAAAGCCTGTTCCTTTTCTGTCTCAAATACAGACATGCTTTTCTCTGCTCTCCCCAACCTATTCTGTCCATGTTTAATACCTACATGTTGGGTTTTGTGGTGAGTGATTCTAATGGTAAGCCTTAAACCACAGCACCAGTTTCCCAATTTTACCAACTGAATTGAGTAATCAAGACAAGGATGAGCATCAGCCACTCTATATGCTCTTTGTCTAGTCTGTGCCAGTCATGCCCCATAACTGTCATTCACTTCCTTGTCTGATAGTTATGAATATCATTTGGGGTGCTTTCGGCTACTATACTTTTCACAAAATACCATCACCGCCAACAGAAAAGAAATAATGGATTTGGTTTTACAGAAGGGAAATGCCCCCTGGTGAACAGTGTGTGTGAAGGAAACCCATGTCCTGAAGGTACTGAATGTTTAGGAGATCCAAAGGAGGGAAAATACACCTGTGTTTGCCAAGACAGTAAAGCTGGACAATGTCCTGGTAAGGAATTAACACTAAAAAAACTCTGTGTAAAACTATATTACTTTCCAAATATAAATTTGATTCCAGTCCTGTGCTAATACTTTTTATGCTTTTCTGTATTCCTAAGCATCAGCTGGCTCTGCTGTGACATTTACTGGGAGTAGCTATGTGAAATATCGTCTCATGGAAAATGAGAACAAAGAGGAAATGAAGCTGACAATGAGACTTAGAACTTATTCTGCTCATGCAGTTGTTATGTATGCTCGAGGAACAGACTACAGTATCTTAGAGGTATATTAAGATCTTCTAGTGCATATCTCCTTTCTTCCTACCATCTTCTTACTATTTTTGGGTCAGATGAGAGACTGAGTCATAACATCTCTGTAGAATTGTTATAATTGAAAATTGCCCTAAAGGTAGGGTGTGTTACACATCCAGGTGACAAGCTCGTACAGAATTTTTTAAATGTGTAAACAAACAAAGCTTCCTGAATCATATATTTTAAACAACTTTAAATTTATTTGCTTATAATACTGAAGTCCATACAGGAAAAGTTACTTAAAGCACAAGATGAAAGGTATTGAAGTATTGTAATATTTTGATTATGATCTGTGACTGCTTTACTAGAAGAACAAAGTATACAAAGTGTACGTTTCGATTAAAAGAACCATTTAGAATAAATCACTGTTGCTGTGACTGGAAAACGGTGTTATTAAACTGCTTTTTATGAACACCACCATTATCCTGTCTCTCCAGCAAACATAAACTTTTATAGGCATCAATATTTTATACTCTTTAAGTATGCAGACCATTTATTGATGTTGTGGCTTTCCTCTGTAGATCCATCATGGAAGACTGCAGTATAAATTTGATTGTGGCAGTGGACCCGGGATTGTCTCTGTTCAGAGCACTCAGATAAACGATGGCCAGTGGCATTCTGTATCTCTTGAAGTGGATGGAAACTATGCACGACTTGTTCTGGACAGGGTGCATACTGCATCTGGTACTGCTCCTGGCACACTTAGAACACTAAACCTAGACAATCATGTGTTTTTTGGTGGTCATATTCGTCAGCAAGGTACAAGACATGGTAGAAGTCCTCAGGTTAGCAATGGTTTCAGAGGCTGTATGGATTCCATTGTACTAAATGGACAAGAGCTGCCCCTAAACAGCAAGCCACGAAACTATGCACACCTGGAAGAATCCGTAGATGTCACTCCTGGATGCTTACTGACTGCCACAGATGGCTGTTCAAGCAGCCCGTGTCAGAATGGAGGCATCTGCAACGCACTGTCAAATGGAGGTAAGCTGCTCTTTACTCTTCTGCTTTTAGTTTTCAAAACTGCTTTGCAACTTCTCTGCTTTGAAGGACAAAACAACTTCATGCATAATTCTTGGTTTCCCAGAGTTGTAGAATGTCAGGTTTTGAATAGGTAGGAAGGCTGTGTGTGCCTTCTAGATTCAACTCCTTGGAGTATGAAGTAGACAAAGTCCATTTGGCAAAGTGGGGATTTAATCTTCAGTGCTGACATCTGAGATCCATCCTCTTAACTGCCTACTTTGGAGTCTTTCTTTAAAAATTCTGAAATCATTGGGACAACTTGTGTTTTGTGAGAAAAATGGAAATTATCCCTGAGTCATGTTTAAGAAAACTCTTACTGTTGTTACACTTTGCCTCATTTTCAATAAAAACATTTCTATTTTTCCCATCCTTTCTCTCTTGTAACAGGTTGGTGGGTAGGGAGGCATTTATCTTAAATCTGTAGGCGGGCAGGGAGGATTTTATCTCAAATCCAGTAAAGCCGTGTGCAACTTTCAAAAAGACTGTATTTGATTTCAGGTTACTACTGCAAGTGTGCACCTTTGTTTATGGGAACTCACTGCGATGTAAGCGTCAACCCATGTGCTTCCAACCCCTGCCTTTATGGTGGGACTTGCATCCCAGTCAGTGATGATTTTATCTGCCAGTGCCGAGGACAATACACAGGTCAAAGGTATGTTTGTATGGTTCATTGATACATTGATACTTAGAAAACAGGATATTAAATGTAACACTTCTTCTGTTTCCTCCTTTATCTGTTTCCTACTTAAAGCTCAGACTTTGAGACACACTGGAGCTGGCTGAAGTTAACAACAGCCCCTGTTACAGCTCTGAATCCCACATTATAAACTCGCTTGCAGTGAGGTAGTGTTCAGCTGTTTTTGTTTGTTTTGCCTTTGCAGATGCCAGCTGGGTCCATATTGCAAAGACAATCCTTGCAAAAACAGTGGCAAGTGTATTGACAGTTTGGATGGACCTGTTTGTGAGTGTGAAGCAGGCTTTCGTGGAGAAAGGTAGGTAGCGTTCCACATACACTGAATTTTAGTAGTATTAATTAACAGATTAACAGTTCAAACTGGTTGAAATCTGGGATGTTGATAAAATAGCAAAATGCATGTTAGTGTGCAGTACCTTATAATAAATATATCTAAAATTGTTGAGAACAAGATTACAACAAAGACTACTGATGTAAACTAAACATCACTGCTGTGCTCTGTTTCTCATAGGTGCCTGACTGATGTCGATGAATGCGTAGAAAACCCATGTCTCAATGGTGCCCTTTGTGAGAATACTTATGGTTCATATCACTGCAACTGTAGTCGTGGATTTGGAGGCAAACACTGCACAGACATTGTTCTTAATAAATATGTTTCAACATCTTGGAACATTAGCTTAGCTGAAGTGATTGGGATTATTGTTTTCATCGCAGGAATCTTCTTGTTAGTTGTGATTTTTGTTGTTTGCCGCAAAGTGGTTGGTAGAAAGAAGAAGCACCAGCCAGAACCTGAAGACAAGCAACTGGGAGCTACAACAGCCTTCTTGCAAAGACCATGTTTTGATGCAAAATTGAATAAGAACATCTATTCTGACATCCCACCACAGGTTCCTGTTCGTCCCATTTCATACACTCCAAGCATTCCAAGCGACTCCAGGAACAATCTTGACAGGAATTCTTTTGAAGGGTCTGCTATCCCTGAGCACCCCGAGTTTAGTACTTTTAACCCAGATTCTGTACATGGTCACCGGAAAGCTGTAGCTGTTTGCAGTGTTGCACCAAATTTGCCACCTCCACCTCCCTCCAACTCACCTTCAGACAGTGATTCAATACAGAAACCCAGCTGGGATTTTGACTACGACAGTAAGAGATGTTCTTATTTTTTACTTGTTAAATGTGTGTGCTGGTACAATTTTGAGTACAAAGTCTCTGTCTGTACCTCTTAAAGAACAAAAAACATTATGATTTTACTGGGTTTTGTCTCTGATCAGCCTTCATGCTCTACTAAGTTTTGTAAAAATGTGCACTTCTCAACTTTAAATTGTATTGATTCTTTAATCTAGAATCTATTTATTGTCTCACTTGAAACTTTTTCTTTCAGCTAAAGTAGTAGATCTTGACCCCTGCCTTTCTAAGAAGCCTCTGGATGAAAAGAACTCCCATCCTTACAGTGCAAGAGAAAGCATGTCTGAGGTCCAGTCTCTCAGCTCCTTCCAGTCTGAATCATGTGATGACAATGGTACGTAAAATGCAATCATTCTGTACCACTGCTGATGTTCATTTGTTCTGTCTTTGCATCTGTATCTCTTAGTAACAATAGGATTTACATATATTGTATATATATTAAATAGTAGCTTATTTAATATATATTTGTATTTACTTGTGTTAATACCCAGAACTGTTAATTTTTAAAAAATATTTTGCCTATCTCTACACCAACTCTTAATTACTTTACCTTAAAGTTATATATAATCATTTTGCTGTTAGAATATTACAGTGAAAATGCAGCTCAAGCTGCTCAGAGCCTTGTGTTTAAAACGTATTAGAACTTGGTAAACTCTTCTAGATTATCCTTAGTTATCAAACCTTATGCAGGAATACAGTGAATTTAAAAAATGGCCTCTGCACAAATATAACTTTCACTTTGCTGTTCAGCTCTCAGTAAAAAGCTTTCTGGTGTTACAGTTTCATTTGTTTCCTTCTCTTTTTCCTGCTGCGACCTCAGCTCCCATATGGATCAGATCAGTTCTGAGTGAGAGCAGAGTTTAAGGGACTGCTTGTAAGTTTGATTACTTTAGTAATGAAGGAAACTGCACAAAAACAAATTTTGTTATCATAGAACAGTATATTTGGCTTTCACCATGACTGAAATGAATTCATAAAGACATTTCATACATTGAAAAAAGCCAATATAAAAATATAAATATTTTGATCACACCTCAAGTCCATCAAAATATAATCAGCATACTTATTTGTGGGTTTGATTATTATTAATTGGATGTCTTTTCCATTGTGGTGACAGATGCTTTTATAGTTGTTACAAATGCATCTATGTATTCAGAAACGTGTCATACTGATTGGACAAAGCCACAGTTGTCTCATAACTTAATTTGCTAAGTTAAGGTGTGCTTTGACTCTTTATTCCACTTTCTGCTTTTGTCTCTGCCTGGTAAAAAAAAACCTTGAAATTCCTTTAGCTTAGGAATAAAGAGCAGTCTGCTTCTTAATGAAGTAGAGTGATTTGTTATTAACAGCATGATAAAAACCTATCTGGTTTAATGATTGGTGAAAGTAAAATGGTATGCTTGCAGTCCTCCTCATTTTATCAGTAGACCTGATACCAGCTTCCAACTTTTTCTCCTGTGGTTTTAAGTGTTGTGTTGTACACGTTGTTCTCCCCTCCTCACCGTCTGTTTAGTATATTCTTTTTCCCATTTCCTGTCATGTATTGATTACTCATTAATACATCATTTTAAGAGAAATAGCTGTAGCATCATAGATACTCTTCCTTCCGTCCATTTTGGTGGATTCAGAATTTATTAGCTTGATATTTAATCCCTGAGCTGTGCAAACAACTTGCATGTGCTTACTTCATTTTACCCTATAAGAATAAATCCTTCTCCATTCCAAAACTATCTTGAGGGAAAGGGAAGAAGACATAAAAATACATTCAAGTTGTTTTGGTTTTTTTTAAATAAGCATGTAACAGCCTGAATTTGGTGTTCCTACTGTGATATCTCTACTTCATACAAAACTTAAGTAGAACAGTAACAGAAATTTTCAGTAGGTATTTTTCATATTCTATCCTTCTAGTTCCTTTCAGGGAAAATTTCTTTCCTATATCTTTCATTGGTAGGGAGGCAACATAGTTTACATTTTTAAAGGAGAAGTCTAATGCAATAATCCTTAATTTACCCAACACAAGCCTTTAGAAAATTCTAGTTTGTTGCTATGTAGATGAAGTATTATGAAAATGTGTATATTTAGGCAACATTTCAGAAATTCTAACACAACTTAAGCAGCCTTGTGCTCATGCAAAATGTACTTCACGAGTAGTTACAAGTACTTTAGTATGTTTAGCAAGCAAAATATTGAGCTTTAGATATGTGTTTTATGTATTACATGCAACTACTCTCTAGACTGAGAGTGAATGTGTATGTACACCAATAATCCTGCTCTATAAAATAGTAATGAACTGCAGTTTCACAGTGTTGATGGGGGTTGGTTTTTATGTGTACCTGTCTGCTGTTTAAAGTGATACTAACTAGAGGTTTGTTTTCATTTGCTCCTTTTATACCTTTTACAAGCTTCCGTAGTGACTGTAATACACCTTGTCAATGCTGTTGTTGACTCGGTGGAAAAAGAAGGTATATATACATGTTTTCATATTTATTTACTGCTTTGGCAGCATAATGCACGTTTGTCTTCTTACATTGTCTTCTAGTAATGTAGTCCTAGCCAGATGCTAGTTATAAAATATTATTTACTTAGACTTTCTGATAAGTTATAGCAAAAAATATATTTATATTGTATATCTGTTAATATTTTCTTGCATATGCTGTAGATGCCTTGTGAACAGGTTTCAAAGTGTATTTTCTTGGGAAAAAAGGATTGGCATAAAAAGATCTTGGTGCTTACTCTCTTCTGAAAATATTCATACTAAAGCTGCCAGCAGAATTGAGACAACATCAAAGGCAAATACATGCAGTACTGTAGATGAAACAGCAGCAGCCTCCGCTTCCTTTTCTTCTCCCACCCACACCTTGATAACTTGTCCAGCTTGTTGATACCTTGTCCAGCTGAGCAGAATCAAAATGGTCTGGTATCAGTACTCACTTCCTTGGTCTTCAGATCAATATGGCTCTTAAGCAGAAAAAAATTATTTTTGTCTGCAGCTGAGATAAATAGCCATACACATCCTCCTCAGTTTAAGTAGTTTGTTACTATGCAGCCTTACAACAGTAACTAAAATGTATGTTTGAGTATGTGTACACACCCATATATTTGTGTGTGTGTGTGTGTAGTATGTATTTGGAAGTTAGAAAGAGGCAAGGTAGGCATTCTCAGTGTTATTTTTTTTCATTTCTGCTAACATTTAAGAACTAACCACTCTGGGAAACACAAACTCTTTACAAAATATTAGTAGTAATAAAACAATAAATACAGTGAGTCTATACAAATGCTAACTATTGTTTAAATTGACTAAATAGTACTTTAAGTTCCAGTAAAAGGCAAATGATTCACTCCACGACCATGAGTTTACAGAGGTTTCTTCTGAAATAACATCCAGCCTATGCTTCCTATTTCTAGATGCAGACTAGGAAACATAATGTTTTTTACTAGGTCCTACTTAAAATGAAGCCATTGTAAGAACATAAAATCAATTATAGCAGTTAAAGTTTCACTTCGGTTGGTTATCTGAAGTACACCCTTTTTAATTTATGCAGACACATGAAAGTAGACAAATGCAGGGACTTCCAATTACTTGAGAGTATTTCATTAAAGAGGGTGTCATTTCATTAATGTGTACTTATAGACAATAGTCCTCAGTGCAGAAAAATTGCAATGCACAGTACTTGGGAATGGAAGAATTACAAGACTAAAAGAGGCCAGATCTACCAAGTGAAATATTTAATAAGTCATTCAAATTTTCTCTTAAGATTTTAATTGGTAGAATCTAAAAATTATAGATGTAGTTGTCAAGTCAAAGATAAAAATATTGCTTGGTGTTTTATTATCACCATAAGATAAATACAAACATTGTATGCATTGCAGTTGTAGAGAGACTAAATACATCCTATTCCAGCTGCTTCTTAACACTTGAAAGCTTCTGCTCTTAATAAGCATATATTCTTTCAAAGCATCTTAGGTAAAGAGTTCTGCTTTTGAGCACCCTCAGGAGGGTGTCAGTTCAAGCAGCAAAGATCCTTACTCAAGCCTGCAACAAGGTCATGTTCTGGGACAGATGGTCCTTACCTTTAGTCTCCCCAAGTGTTTCTGTCCAACAGGCATCCTGGAAGCATGAACTGTAGCTAATCTCATCGTAGGACAGTTTTAGGCCTGTATTCTCTGCACTGATCCTCAGGTTGTAGCTTGATGCAAATCAGCAATGCTGAGTGCAAGAGAAAATATAGCTCCAATCTAGCGGATTGTCACGTAAAGATGGGCACATCAGCTTCTAGTTTGTGTTTCTGTCATTTATGTTAAAGGGTCTTTGCCTCAGAAAAAGAGGAAAACCAAGATCTCTCCATTCCTTGGTAAAAGTGCTCTAAATCATAAAGCCTATTGGCTTTAGTTTTGCACCCAGTTTCCCAGGAAAAATAAAGAATGTTGTCTTCTAAGCAGACTAAAGATCAGAACCTTCTCCTGAAGTTGAGGCCAGAGATGTTTTGAGTCTCAGAGCTCAGACTGACATCTCTGTTAGTCTGAACAGTATTTCTCTTGTCTGGGCTAAGCTAGCTTAAAAAAATAGGAACTTCTTTCCATAGAGTCAACTTCTGTCGCTTCACTCTTCCAAGAGATGAAAGTGTGAATTCTTAGGAGAAGATTCTGCCATTAGGATAGGCATCGCTCATCCGTAGAGACTTTAATAAGGAATATAGATTCCTGAAGAGAGAAAGGTTTAATATTTGTCAGATAACACAGGGCATGAGTTGTTGGAATTGCTGTACAAAGGGAGGCAGTTTTCCCAGTGCTTTGTGTATGGAAGCCAGCCACTAAAGGAAGAGTTACCTTGATACTCCAGAGATACTTCAAAGAGTAAGTGCCAGTAGATGGAGCCCTGTATCAAAACACAAGGGTAGATACAGAGAAAGAAAAAAATCAGATCAAGTCCTGCTAGCCTGTGTAGCAGAAATCCTGAATATACTGATACAAGGATTTCAGTAAACTCCAGACTGCAGATTTTACCACAAGACAGCTATGTCCCAGATGGGCTGCACATTAATTCAGTAGCTGTCCTACAGTTCAAGTCTTAACAAATAAGGAGCCCATGAGAAAATTTTTAAAAAAGCCAACTTTAGTATTGCTAATTAAACTGGACAAAAGCAGCGTGAATGTCATAGTGACTAGTCATTGTTTGTCTTCATATTGGTTCTACTATTTGATTCCTAACCACAGATGTTTTCTCCTTTTTCTTATTCTTCCACCTAAAGAATCTTTTGCTGTTCCTGACCTCAGCAATTCAAGAGGTGACTTCTGCATGCAGTTCATTGATGTTCACCAAAATATTTCTGTTAATATTTGGTTTTAACACAGACTTACTATCAGTTGCTTGCTGTGCATTTGTCTGCAGTAATTTCTCTTTACTAGATTTGCACTATATTACAACAGTATATTTTTTTATTGATGTTCAGATGGTTATTGGTTTTTACTTAGTTTAGACTTACATCTAGTTTCCAGCAGACAAATACAAACTTATTCAAAGGGAGTTTGCAAGAGAGGATCAAGTCCAGTCATTTTTGCATGATTAAGCTTGATTTTCCTGTTTTGTTCTTGGAGTTGAATGTGGAATGTCTTTACTAATAATGAAAGATTTTTATCAGAGGTGTTCCTGTAGAGCTAACAGCATTTTGTGAAACTAACTTTATAATGTGTTTGAGCAGCAAAGTCACTTTAAATGGTCTGAAATATCTTACCAAATAGAAATTGCTTCTTTTATATAAGAAAGTCATGGGTTATATATGCTAAATATATTCTTAAGAAAAATAGTCTGTTGTTATCACCCTAACTAATTACTCAGCAACAATTAAGTGCTTAGCTGCAACAGGTAGGGTGTTGATTCTTTGCTATCCAGTGAACAACTATGTATTGTGACGGCACATTCCATAGGTGACTACAGCTCTTCCCATGTTAGGTGTGATGTCTGAGAAAATGTAAAAGTTCAAGTGTGAATGGTGCACTATCTCATGCATGGCATAAAGTTGTGTTGAATGTCTTTTGTGCAACCAGGGCAAACTGCTGATTAACAAGTAGTGTCCTAATCACAGTGATTGCATTGTCTTAATACCTGTGTTGATTTCTCAGTTCAGACTGACTTGAATACAAGATAGTAATACTATTTTTTAATTAACTTTTCAGGTTATCACTGGGATACATCTGATTGGATGCCAAGTGTTCAGTTGCCAGGTATCCAAGAGTATCCAAATTACGAAGTGGTTGAGGAGTCAGCTCCCCTCTACACAGATCCAAATGCCATCGATACAGACTATTACCCTGGTGGTTATGACATAGAAAGTGATTTTCCACCTCCACCTGATGACTTCCCTGCACCTGATGAGCTTCCACCATTACCACCTGAATACAGCGACCAGTTTGAGTCAATACAGCCACCCAGAGACATGCCAGCCATAGGCAGCTTGGGTTCTTCTACAAGGAGCAGGCAGAGATTCAACCTTAATCAGTACCTTCCCCATCACTACCCTGCAGACATGTCAGAACCTCAGACTACACCCAGTGGCGGCAGCGGCAGCTACAGAGAACCGTATGCTCCGTACTCACTGGGGTTCAGTCAGGACTTCGAAGCACCCACTGTAGACAACATGTCCATGTCTGTGTACGCTTCCACAGCCTCCTGCTCGGATGTGTCGGCATGCTGTGAAATGGAGTCTGAAGTCATGATGAGTGACTATGAGAGTGGAGACGATGGCCACTTCGAAGATGTGAAAATTCCTCCACTTGATTCCCAGCAACATACAGAAGTCTGACACACTCAACAAAAGTGCCTGGACTCTAACAAACTTTATCAAATATAGAACGATTTTCAAGAGCTTTTTTATTTTTTCTTTTTTTTTTTTTCCAGCCACGGTGAATGCTTTTGTTTCGGTGAGCTAAACTGGCATGGCAGCATTGGATCATGCAATTCATTTCACTAAATGAACCTCTTTCCATTTCCTGACCTACTGTATTTGGAAAGTTCCGAGATTTCCATTGGCTGTGCCATTTCTGAACATCCTTTATGTACTTACATTGTTCTATGTTTAAAAAAAACACATACCACTTCTCCATGTTAGCATGATACATATATTTATATAGTTCTAATGCAATTAATTTTCTCCTATTTTTTGTAAATTTTATGTACAGTTTTGATTTTAATAGTTTTAACTAGATTTTGTAGATATTTTGTGAATTTGTTTTCCACTGAAACTAGTGGTGTTAGTGTGCCATTAAAAATGAGCACCCTGACTTATTATAATCAGGGCATCAGTGTATGTATTCCCCTGAAAACTAAGGTTTGACATTTCATTGTAAAACATTCAACATCTTCACACAATTTCAATTGTACATACATTAGGTCTGATATTTTTCTGGGTCAGCTATATGGAAATGTCTTAAATGGGTTGCTGTATTTTAGAACTGTAAACGTTTTTTCCCTTCTTGTTGGGAAAGTGTGTTGGGGACCCTCTGCATACCAGTTTAGAACCAAAACCACCATGACACAGTTTTTATAGTGTCTGTATATTTGTGATCCAATGGTCTTGTAAAGGTTTTTACTGAAAATTACCATTAGCCAGTCTTTCTTACTGACAATAAATTATTAATAAAATACTTTAGCTTTGCTCTGTGTATCTCTATTATATAATATACCATTGACAAAGCATTCAGTGCAGCATTTTTTAAGTCTGTATATGTTTTGTACTGTATTAAGTTACTTGCTCCAAGCAACTCGTTTTCCTCTCCTCCGAAATCAGCCTGCAGCTGTGTTAGAGATGCTCACAAGATGGCAGTGTGTGTCTGCTTAATGGTGTTTTTAAAAGTAATCGGGCCAGTCTGAATAAAGATTGATGGGTATCAAACTGCAGTAGCCTTCTCGGTAGTTTGCATTTTTCTTTAAACATATAATATCAGCTATATAAATTGCTGAATTTCTTTTTTCTCATGTCACAAAAATACATACCAACAAAAATCTGCAAGATCTTTAAAGCAGTTTCTCCCCTCCTTTATCACCAGAATACTTACTTTCATGACTAGTTAACCCTTGATTGTGCACCTCCATGCTGAAATGGCCGTGCCATTGTCCGACTTTGTGCTGAATAGTTGGTGGTTTCCTGCAATTATATTTCAATTGCAATTTCTTACATTAAGTTCACACTAGAAGTCCACCTTGAAGAAGTAAAGGTGGAATACAGTTTTCCTGTGTATTATCCAGCTGCTTTTCTGACTAGAAAAGAACAAAGCCTTCAACACAGTTCTCTAGCATAAATTTGGCCTGATGGTAAGCTAAAGGAATAATGTAACTGTCTTCTGCCTCTTGCTTGAGGGATGCTTTTTAAGTTCAGAACAGATTTCTTGGCACATTAGTGAATTTTTAATATAGCCTGGAATCCTTTCAGCTCCACCTCCGTTTTGTTCCTACTGTCATAAAGTTCTGTGGCCTAGAAATATACAATATTAGATTCTCTCCATCATGAGAGCTGAGCCTCAGCCTTCTACCATCTAGGGGAACAGGGTACTGTATTTGGAGTGCTATTTATATACAAAATGGAACAACTCCCAGCTTGGCAGCTGTATAATGGAAATTGGGTGGATTACAGGGCACAGCCAGGCACTGACATTCCTGTGTTAACTTGCCCATATGCAGGTTAGGAATCTCATGACTTATGTAAAAAGACTAAAAAATCAATAGGTTTAAACCCACATTCTGGCTGTGCACTGCAATATTCACCCTGATAACTAAGAGCCTTTTGTACGTCAGAATTTTCTTAATGAATAGCTTTAGAAGAATCTTACAGAACTGGGAGCAGAGGGTGTCACACACTGTAGTAGCTCACATCGCTGCTTAAGGCCCATCTTGAGCAAGGAATGTTAAGCTTAGTGGAAGTTCTGCTCATGATTCCTTAATATCTGCTACTCAGTAGGAATGAGTCTTAGGAGTCAGCAAGAGGAAGATGCTGCACAAATTTGCATCATTTCTCAGTTGATAAGGATTCCCAGAAAACATGAAAACCTGCCCTACAAATACATTTTCTAAAGTAATTCATTTACAGAAGAAAGGCCTAAAGACAGATCTTTAAAATTGAGAAGTGTAGGAATAGAGGAGGACAGGAATATCAACATTTAAATATACTTTTATTTGTTGTACTGTGAACTGAAGGCTAACATAGAACATCAAGCTGCAAAAGGAACAATGTCTCATTATTCTACAATGAAATTCCATGTAGGTGTAAGAGAAGGTTTTGTTGGAAGTATTGGAATATATATACATATATGTATATGTATTTTTTTCTACCTCTTCACAAGAACTATGCTGCTAGGCAACATGCAACACCAAGGTTATGCTTCTCAGCAGATAACAAGGCTGCATCATAACACTCACTTGTGGAAATAGAAGGCATTTTTGACTCCACAGTTTTCAACAGCTTTGCTGTTGGTGTGTAAAGCAAGGACATGTTGGACAAATGCTCCCTTTGTGGGGAGCTCTTATTGCCTAATTCAGGTCCAGTAAGTGCAATCAAACCTATTTTCCCACACAGAGCTACAGCAATACACCAGATGAAGCTGGTGACATTTTAAACCCAATTAAAACTGATACAGCAGAGCATTGCTGTTCGACTCAACAGTAGTCCAGCACATTCAAAAACATTGGCCATGTGATTTATTTTACAAGCCAAACATTTTAAACATTCATTTCAGTGAAGTCACACATTCACTATTCCAGTGTTCATCTGTCCTCATGTCTTCACAGCAAGAGGTTGAGATGTAGTTTCATGTGTTTCAATTTGCGCCCATTCCTTCTTACCATGCCAAAGGGCACCACTGAGAAGAGCCTGTCTCTGTCTTTACAGCTTCACATCAGGTATTTATAAACATCACCAAGTTCCCCACTGAGCCTTCTTTTTCCCCCCAGATTGATCAGCCTCAGTTCTCTCAGCCTCTCATATGAAAGCAGCTCCAATCTCTTAATCATCTTACTGGCCCTTTGCTGAACTGTATTTAAGTTCCCCATGGAAGTATTTTTTTTTTCTATTTAAAATACTTATGAGCTAGTAGAATTTAAAGTTTTATTGAGCAGATTTGAGTCAAGCTCATTGCTGCTTTGTCCATGCTATGTTTTAAGTGAATGAAATGTCACTTAGCCATGAAGCAGAGAACAAACTTCAATTCTACTTGATTAAGAGTAATTGAGGCAGAAACAACCCTATGAAACTTCTTTCATTCAATATTTAACACACCTGGTCTGAGAACTCCAGGATGCCGGCATATATGCTTAGTAGAAGGAACATGACCAGAGTACAAGATTTAGGCCCCTTTTCCAAGGATATTTGCTCAGATTGTTTTTCCACTGTTCCCTGTTCTCCCCATGGCCTCCATAAAACAAGTACTGTCCCAAGAAACCACACCTAAGGAGAGTTCTTGCACTGCCCAAGGGATACAAATCTGAATGCACTCAAGCCAAAGAAGGTATGACATCTGTCTCTAACTGCAAGCTCCATTTTGGAGTAGAGGGGTAAGAAGAAATGCTCCACTTCCAGCTTGAATCTATCTGTAAAGCCCTTGAAGGAAGACAGCTGCAGGAATTAGTCTGTGTTGTATGAGGGGGTCATGATTCACACCTGTCTGCAGACAGACCATTGCTGAATAAGTGCAGTTCACAAAGTGCCTCGCATGACCCTGACTCAGCTTTGCTCCTGGAGAAGCCATGCTGATTGCCTTGGATCACCTCCCTGTACCTTTAGCACAGCTTCTGTGATGATCTCTTCCATGACCTTCCGAGACAGAGAGGTGAGGCTGACAGGTTGGAAATTCCCAGGGTCCTTCTTTCTACCCTTTCTAAAGATGGGCACTATTGTTTCCCTTTTTCCAGTCACCTGGGACTTCACCTGACTGCCATGACTTTTTAAATATCTGCCTGCCATGACTTTTAAATGGAGAGTGCCTTGGCAACAACATCAGCCAAGTCCCTCAGGACTCTGGATGTACCTCATTGGGTCCCACAGGCTTACGTACATTCGGGTTCCTCAGAAGGAACTTGATCTTTACTTACAGTTGGAGGGGCTTTGCTCCTCCAGTCCCCATCCTGCTGTCCATCCTCTTGAGAGGTGTAGGAAAAGAGGTTTCCATTGAAGACTGAGGCAAAAAGCTCTTGAGTAACTCAGCCTTTTCTTCATCCTTCTGTGCTGGAGTCACTATATCAATGGACAAGGCAAGAGCTACAGATGTGATTTATCTGGACTTCTGTAAAGCCTTTGACAGGGTCCCCCACAAAATCTTTCTCTTGACATTGGGGAGAGATGGATTTGATGGGTGGGCTGTTAGGTGGATAAGGAATTGGTTGGTTGGATGGCCACATCCTGAGAGTAGTGGTCAACAGCTCAGAGTCATGATGGACATCAGAAGTGGTGTCCCTCAGGGGTCCATACTGGGACCAGTGCTATTTAATATTTAAGTAATAAATAATAATGCAATACTTAACATTTAATAATACTTAATATTTAAACAATTATTAATGTATTTTTAAAATATTATTAATTTAATATCTTCATGACATGGATGAAGGGATCAAGTGCACTCTCAGCAAATTTGGAGATGACCCCAAGCTGAGCAGTGCTGTTGACACACCTGCAGGATGGAATGCCATCCAGAGGGACCTGGACAAGCTCCAGAAGTGGGGTCATGGCAATTTCATGAGGTTTAACAAGACCAAGTGCAAGGGGCTACACTTGGATTGGGACAACCCCCATTATCAGCACAGGCTGGGTGGGGATGAANTTTCCATTGAAGACTGAGGCAAAAAGCTCTTGAGTAACTCAGCCTTTTCTTCATCCTTCTGTGCTGGAGTCACTATATCAATGGACAAGGCAAGAGCTACAGATGTGATTTATCTGGACTTCTGTAAAGCCTTTGACAGGGTCCCCCACAAAATCTTTCTCTTGACATTGGGGAGAGATGGATTTGATGGGTGGGCTGTTAGGTGGATAAGGAATTGGTTGGTTGGATGGCCACATCCTGAGAGTAGTGGTCAACAGCTCAGAGTCATGATGGACATCAGAAGTGGTGTCCCTCAGGGGTCCATACTGGGACCAGTGCTATTTAATATTTAAGTAATAAATAATAATGCAATACTTAACATTTAATAATACTTAATATTTAAACAATTATTAATGTATTTTTAAAATATTATTAATTTAATATCTTCATGACATGGATGAAGGGATCAAGTGCACTCTCAGCAAATTTGGAGATGACCCCAAGCTGAGCAGTGCTGTTGACACACCTGCAGGATGGAATGCCATCCAGAGGGACCTGGACAAGCTCCAGAAGTGGGGTCATGGCAATTTCATGAGGTTTAACAAGACCAAGTGCAAGGGGCTACACTTGGATTGGGACAACCCCCATTATCAGCACAGGCTGGGTGGGGATGAAAAGATGAAGAGCAGCCCTGCCAAAAAGGACTAGGGGGTGCTGGTGGATGAGAGTCTGGATATGAGCCATCCATGTATGCACTTGCAGCCCAGGAAGCTAAACAGGTCCTGGGCGAGGGAGAGGATTCTACCCCTCTGCTCTGCTCTAGTGAGCCCCTCCCTGTGTCCAGCTCTGGGGTCCAAAACANTGGGCTGTTAGGTGGATAAGGAATTGGTTGGTTGGATGGCCACATCCTGAGAGTAGTGGTCAACAGCTCAGAGTCATGATGGACATCAGAAGTGGTGTCCCTCAGGGGTCCATACTGGGACCAGTGCTATTTAATATTTAAGTAATAAATAATAATGCAATACTTAACATTTAATAATACTTAATATTTAAACAATTATTAATGTATTTTTAAAATATTATTAATTTAATATCTTCATGACATGGATGAAGGGATCAAGTGCACTCTCAGCAAATTTGGAGATGACCCCAAGCTGAGCAGTGCTGTTGACACACCTGCAGGATGGAATGCCATCCAGAGGGACCTGGACAAGCTCCAGAAGTGGGGTCATGGCAATTTCATGAGGTTTAACAAGACCAAGTGCAAGGGGCTACACTTGGATTGGGACAACCCCCATTATCAGCACAGGCTGGGTGGGGATGAAAAGATGAAGAGCAGCCCTGCCAAGAAGGACTAGGGGGTGCTGGTGGATGAGAGTCTGGATATGAGCCATCCATGTATGCACTTGCAGCCCAGGAAGCTAAACAGGTCCTGGGCGAGGGAGAGGATTCTACCCCTCTGCTCTGCTCTAGTGAGCCCCTCCCTGTGTCCAGCTCTGGGGTCCAAAACACATCGACCTGTTGGAGCAAGTCCAGAGGAGGGCACCAAATTGATCAGAGTGATGGAACACCTCTTCTATGACAAAAGGCTGAGAGAATTGGGATTGTTTAACCTGTGAAAGAGAAGGCTTTGGGGTGACCTAATTGTGGCCTTCCAGTACCTGAAGGGGGCCTACAAGGAAGATGGAGGGAGACTATTTACAAGAGCCTATAGTAACAGGACAAAAGGGAATGGCTTCAAACTGAAAGAGAGTAGGTTTAGATGAGTTATTAGAATTTTTTTTTTTTTTCCTACTGTGAGGATGATAACAGACTGGAAGGGGTTGCCCAGAGAAGTTGTGGATGCCCCATGTCTGGATGTGTTCAAAGCCAGACTGGATGGGGCTCTGAGCAACCTGGTCTAGTGGAAAGTATCCCAGCCCATGGCAAGGGATCTTTTCAAAGATGATCTTTTAGGTGTCTTCCAACCCAAACCATTCTATGATTCTATGATTCACAAGCACTGTCTGGATCACAGCTCTGCACACATCAGCTGTGAACATCCACACCAAGGTATCCGCAGGCTCCACACAAGGAGTCTACACATTTCACTGAAAGCTCTGCACACACTCCACACACGTCAGACAACCAAGAGGTGGGTGCCTCAGTTTCTTTTCATAGCTTGTGCCAATTTTTAGCATTAAATGCCTTTCAAGCCAACACAAGCCTTCATCAAAATACTAAATAGATGAAGTCCCCGATTAAACCAAGCATGCTAAAGCAGACGTAAATTTTGGCAGCATTACTCATTCTTCCACAGCTGCACTGGGGTTGAATAAAAATCAGAGAAGCATAGTGCAATATCCAGTGCAGTTGCAAAGCAGGAAAATGGGATCTTTGCTTTGCTCTTACAGAAGAAACGTTTAGGAGAAAGGTAATTACAATTATTTCCCCTCACGTAAGGAGGAAACTTGCTGATAGTCAAAAGCTTACCAAGTACGAATGCCTAACATCCATTGCTAAACCTGGTAACACACATCTAAAACTTCACACACAAACAAGTTAGGCACTGGAAGCAGTCACCCAGGAGTCAGGGCTATCAGTAAGAACATGACCTTAGAACAAGAGCAAACAGTCTCATTTAGCATTATCAAAGCTGAGCCATATGCCTTTCTAGATTTTTTGCTGCAGATGGTCATTTCTCAGTTTCTTATATTCTTACATGCTTTGAGTTGAAACCTTCAATGTGAGGAAAAAGCACTGAGAAGCCCAATTATGTGAATGAGTCATTCTATCCTTAATCCCTAGGGTCCCAATTGGAAAATATGCTAAGCAAGATGAATTGCTTTCAGAGCCCGAATTTAACTTTGAAGAAATACATAGGGAAAGATTATGGTGCTGCATCAAAAAGTTTATTTTGTAATTTCATCTTTTTCTAGAGAACTTGGAGCACTGACAGTAATTTATAGCATAAAAGTTCAAGGGCCTCCTGTTTAAACAACTAATACCTCATGATGGCCATTTAGGTAACAGAAACTTCTGCTTTGACTTTCGCTGGGGAAAAAATACCTCAGCTCACAGAGAAAAAGGCTAAAAATATAATTAGCCTGACAATTGAAGCCTGATTGTATGCACTGAGCTTTTTTTGGTTTAAAGCCAAACACTGTTCAGTACCACTAAAATTTCACAGAACTCACCTCCAAAAACTTAGTGTAGCTGTTCAGAAACACCTAGAAAGTGGGAGAACAAAGTTCACTTTGGCTGAGTTGGATTTTAAATCCACATCTTTCACTGACTGCCCACCTCAAGAGCTGGAGGAGACTGAGGAAGCCAGAAAGCCATCCAACCTGGGCAACAGAAAAGATAAAGACAAAAGATGCACCTGATGTCCCAAGAAAACAAAAGCAACAAAACAACTACAGAAAAAGAAACCACCAAAACCACTCAAACACACAGCCAACAACAACATGAACTTAACAGCTCAGAGCCAGGCATGCATAGAAGCAAAATGTGAGGAATTTTGAAAATCAGAGGAAGATAGCTACTAAAAAAGTAGAGAGCAGCTGAGGCAGAGAGAGGTTTTGCTTTAAGTCCAAGAAAGTATATCCTAATAACAGTTTCAAAGTCTTTTAGTAGGACATGTCTTAAGTATTTTAGACACTTAAATTCATAGCTTTGAGGCCTCCTCTGATTCAGTGTAGGCTAATTCTTGCTCAGTGTGGAAGTTTTTCCAAGAGCTAGATGTGAAGCTGTGTTCCTCAAGTTAAAGTCCCATCTTATTTGAGAGATAGCGAACTTTTCTAAGCTGTCCTTAATAGCCTTCCTAAAAGCAAAATATTTTCCTTCTTAAAAGGGCCACTAGAATCCATATGCATCACTATTGCTGCCATGAATTTTCTTTTGGCCACCCTAAAAATCCCACAATCAATATTTTAACACTATGAGGAAATGAGGCAGACTCAAAATTAAGCCTCCTCAGTCCCATGGGGACAGCAGCTCATTTCTCCTCCATTTCTTTAGCTCTAGTTGAAGTTAATAAATTCTGTTGCCAAAGCCCTGCCAAATAGCCAACAGCCACTTTGGCCCTTAGCACAAGCACACAGGAGGGAGGGCTGGATTTATATCTCCAGAAGGCAATGGTGTTCACACTTATTGTTGAAACAAGTGGAGAAAAGGTCTTGCATTAAGGGGCTGACATTCAGTTCCGGCTGTATCTGAATTCAGACATTACTGAAATGTTCTCAAACAATGAAACAATCTCAAACATTGTTCTCAAACAATGAAAATGTACAGTTATGCTGTATTTTAAATGCTAGAGATTATTTCCCTGTATCTGTAGTGAAGCATTTTATTTTAAGCACCCCTGAGGTTTAGAGTGTTTGCTTGAGGCTCCTTGTTGGGAGGGTTGTGGCTAAAATTAGTCAATTTTCTTGGGAAAAGGCAGAAATATCCTCCCCAATATTCATATTTGCTTTAACCACTCTGCCAAAAATGTGTTGAAAATTTACCTGAATGATCTTCGGGTAAAAGACTCAGGAGTCTCTAACTTAGCCAACCTCTCACAAGAGGGTTGGAGTCTAAAGGAAAGCTTGTAACAAACAGGTTTTGTCTATCTCTTTACAGAGTTAAAGATGTTCCAAGTAGGAAGGGTATATTGAGCAGTTCCATCCAGGAACTGGTGTAAAAAGCTGAAAAATATTTCATTCCTATACTGTGTTTAAGTAGGCTTTGCAACCAAGAATGGCTAGATCTGCTGATATCCATTAACAGACACACATACAGATTCTCAAAGAAGACAACAAAATTTAAGAAGGAATCCTCTGAACAGAACTTTTCAGGATAATTCAAAATCAATGGTTTTATTTCTCCATATTTCCCTTGTATTGCTCATTTACCACAAGGTTACCTCTACAGTAGCTTGCCTCATGATCAGCAGGGTTCCTATGGTCTCCCCTGTTCCCACCTGTGTGGGATTTCATGATTCCCACCCACATGATGTACTACACCTTTCAGCCCTGTCAGCAGCTCCTTCACTGCAGAAAACACGCCGTGAGCCCCAAGAGCCAAATCAGTTTTTTGACTTGTGCCTTGCAGTTCACAGTACCCAATGACTACTGACACTGCCAAAGAAATAGTATTTAACAGAAGAGTTTAAAAATGAAGCTTTGAAGCAGTATCAAAAGCCAAAACTTGTAACTGCCATGATCAAAACCATCTAAACAACACAGAAGTGAACAAACTTTTTAAAGAGAGCCAAGAGAGGCAGCTAAAAAGGCAATTCTTAGAATGGAGCACAGAGTGTACAAAGATGTCATCTTGGCAAGCTTGTACCATTTATTTCAGCAAGAGCTGAAAGACAAAAAGGAGAATGGCACAGTACAACAGGAAAGCAAGGAAGGCTGTGAACTCCAGGAGGTGGAAATGGTACAAAAATGAGGAAAAGAAGGAGCAAGTAAGATAATCCAGAAGTGTTTGAGGACCAATTTGCAGACATCAAAAATTAAAGTTTATTTTAAAATACATTAAAAGCAGAAAGTTCTGCCAGAGAAACTATAAATATGAAACTAGTGGAAGATCAAGGTGTAACAGGAACCTTGGAGAATTCAAGACTAGCAGATATCTTCCCCACTGGATCTGTGTGCATTGTGGGAAAAGTTGAGATTTTTACTGCTTTCCAAATGGCTTAACACATAAATCACACAATAAAAACTGGAATAAACAGTATCAAAGTCAATATGGCACTGGCTCAACAATTCTATATCACTTAAGGATCAGAGACCCCGGTCTTTAGAGTCATAGCCAACTAAAACCTCTTCAGGACCACATTACTAAAACCAGGCAAAGACAGGATACCAAGCAAGATGAACCAAGTAGCAGCTTCTCCCAGATGCATATTCTTTTAAGAAAGAATGAAAACACTAATAGCAGAACCAGCAGCAAGCAATTGAGACAATTGAGACTGTTAAACTGAGATTGTTAAACCATCAATGTGGTCCACTGCTTGTAAAATGAGAACTGAATCATATCACATGGCACCAGTTTGGGCATTTGCACATCCTCTGTACAATCTTTTAATGTTTTCTTTGTTCCCAAACATAAGAGACAAAAGAGCACCTGCCAACATGACCATTATCAAAAATATTCATCCAAACAGCTTGGTTTTATCTAACAGAAAAGCAGATCTCCCATGGGCACTGTGACATTAGGAGTACAATCAACATCAGGGGACAAAAGCTACTCATTTCTGCTGTCAACCAGACAGTTATGGAACAGAGACAGAAATTCAGCTTCAGGTAGAAACAGTAGATTAGAATTACTGCCTAAACCAAACCAGATTAGTATTTCCTGAAGACAGGTTTACACAGCAGCCAGTTCTAGGAAAAAAGGAAAGGGGGAAAAAAAATGTCCTTTATGTAAAACAGGTTTTTACCAAGATTTCCCACAAAAGGGAAAACCATTTTAGCAATTTGGAGCAGTCAATAAAGGTGTAGTGGAGTTGTACTTGTGCCTTCTCCCAATTTTTATGAATTATTTTAATTCTGCTCCTTCACTGTTTTGTTAAATAAATAAAACAAGATTTTTTCAAGATGGACTAAAAGTTCACTTGACCTGGGGGTGTTTTGGGTTGGTTTTTTTCTAGTGTTCATTTCAGCAAGATACAGGAGCTTTCATCCAGCTGTACTAAAGGAAGTTTTCAGTTTGGTGTCTGAACGAGGGAGAAGTTACTTTTACTGCCCTGTTTCTGAAACTGCTCTTCATCTTTGTTACTATATGGTAGTGCTGACAGCTGTGTCCTACAATGAAGTTCCTCCTATGCTTTTTTAAGGCAATCCAACACTGAAGAAATGTTATTTCCTCCAGTAGAAATCACTGCTGCTGGAGCACTCTGGCGTAGTTTCCTAAATGTGTTAATTTGCAGCGTCAAATCTTAAAAGAAAATCATGGGCAGCAAAGTATTGGTTGTAATTGAAATCCTCTGTCAGTACTTCAGGGCTCTAATCACCCCTTCTGCTATCCCTCCTTTGCCTGATTTTAAATATAAAACATTACATGGGCAAAAAAGTGAAGTTGATATCAAACTACAGCCTGACATTAGTAATGCAGTGTCTCAAAAGGATATGGACTTGGAGGATGCATAAAATAAAACTGAATTATGTCTGCTTCCCCTTTAAGGGAACATCATAGGTGAAAGGAAGAGTTTTCTTTCTCCTAATATTCCTTCTAAGTATTTCTATTTCTACATAGTAGAAATTAATCCAAACTCAGTGAAGTGTCTTTTCATTGGGATTTACAAAATGTCAAATATACCTTCTATTCTATACTATCAATAAATAACTACTATGTTAGGCACACTTATGATTCAATAAGATCTTATCTATCAACATCTTTATATTTCAGCTCCACTTTCATTCAAAGGAATGATATGACAAATGCAGATCAACACACAACAGCCCCCCCAGGGCAATGGAGAAGCACTAACAGCACAGGTTTGGAAACCACTGGAAACCCTAATACTGGCACTCAAGTCCCTTTTCAAATTCCAGTTCTTTTGTGATCTACTGCTACTGCTTTCTCCTGAGTATTTCAGAAGCATCTCACACAGCACAGAACACATAGTATGTGGAAAAATATTTATTGCATTCGGTAAGGTGGAACATTTCTCCAACACCATCTTCCTTTGATACAACAGTGCTACAAAGTACACTACTGGACCAGCAAACCCAACAACAAAAGAGCCCAGCAGGAATCTTGAAGATTTTTCAAGGGTTCAGCTCTAGGTGTGACACTAACTGTGCATGCTCCTGGAGGGGTCAGGACACCAAAGTAGCCCCTGCTGCCAGGGGCCAGTCACTGCCTTCCAAAACATTTCTCCTTGTGACACTAGATAATCACAGAAGGAACTAAGTCTGAAGGAGGACAGTTTTACACTAGATATTAGTAAGAAATTTACTGTGAGCGTGGTGATACACTGGAACAGGTTGCCCAGAGAGGTTGGAGGTGTTCAAGAACAGGCTGGATGGTGCTCTGTGTAACCTAGTCTAGTGGAAGATTTCCTGCCCATGGAAGGGAGGTTAGAACTAGATGATCTTTAAGCTCCCTTCCAAACCAAACCATTCTATGACACTTCTGCTCACATTTCTCCCCTCTAGAACTCCAGTTCTGTCTCTTAAGGTATTTCATTTCCCTAACTCTACCTCTAGGCTCTTTTCCAGAGCAGATCAGCATGTGGGGAACAGCTGGTGGTCTGGCATTGACATAATCCCTTCCCTTTCCTTTTTCACTCTGGCCCATAGAGCTGCCCCTAATTCAGCTGTGGATGTTGCAAACAGCAAGAAGAGCCATCTCCCAGAGCTCATCCTGCTTTCCATCCAGCTGCAGCTTGGCAGCCTGTTTAACCAGCGCTTCTCATACGGAGACACTCATTTGGAGTGCCAAAAACGCTTCTCGCGGTCACAAGGGGCCGCTGTTAGCTGCTGCAATCCAGACAAGGGGGTTTGGGAAGCCTTCCGTGCACCAGCATCAAGCAAAATTCTCAGAGCGATGAAACTGAGCGTTCAAAAACGTAGGAACAGCTCCTGAACTAGAAGACATATAGGCTTCTTTCAGGCGAGAAAAGTCTTTTTTTTGGTACAGGAATTAGATTACTGCTGCTGTTATCAGGGAACGGAACCATGCTGCTTATTTAGAAGCCACAGAATTACAATACTTGAACTGACCTTTAGATAGTGCAGATGGCATGCCAGCCTGAATTAGTGAAACTGGGTATTGTCATGGTTGCCCAGTATACAAATTAGTGAGGAAAACTATTCCCTGGGGAAAAAAAGCACATAAAGACTACAAAGTAATGTGCATGCAAGCTTCAGTCATAGCCAAAATATAGGATATGATGCTGAATGACACTGGACAGACAAAAGAAACCCAGGGGACCACTGTATTTCAGGTCTTAGGATGGCATCAAACTGTACAGCTGAGAAACAATCACCTAGTCTGACACACCTAGAGCAATACTACCCTTATGATTATTTGTATTACTAAAGCAGCAAGACAGTTAAGGGAACCTCAGTCTGGACCTCATTCATAAGTATTCTCTGAAGCATCTAAAAAAAGTATCTATTCCTAGCTCAAATTAAAATATAAATGGACTTTAAAATGACTACAACTTCCCTTCAGCTTGTGATCACAACAGCAGCTTGGTTTCTTGTGCTTGAAGGATCTGTTCAAAGATGTCTCTGCTATTCTGGTTATACTACTAATTTCAGAACTTGCCCAAATGAATTGTGACCCTCTCAGGCTGAAGCAGCCTGCACCCAGCCTTTTGGACTACATTTCTGGTTGTGCTCACTGTTTCTTGGGTAGAAAAAATACCCAAGAGAGTACTCACAAGAACTAGGATTACAGAACATTGTTTGGTTTGAACTTCAGTGCATGTTGCCATTCACATACCAGTAAACTTCTGGTTTAAGCTGCAGAGAGGGGCCCCTCCTCCCATTTTAGAGAACCAGGCTTCACTAAGGGTGAAACAAGTTGTCACATTATTCCTCTGAGGTAACGAGGATCTAAACTGAAAAGCAAATTAGTAAAGACTTGTCTTACATAAAATTGCCACAAAGTCCTGACTGCTGCACAAACTGACTGGAGGTGGGCATTAGAAGGAGCAGTAGTCAGTCCAGAATCTGCATTAGTAAACCAAAAATGTGGTGAATTTTCTTCTCCAGGACAATAATAAAACCAATACAAGGAAATCATAGTGAGATCTGGACTAATATCTGTTCTTTCATCATGCTTACACACATCTTCTCCACCTCCTTTTCAGGAAACTGGGTTATAATATAGAGATTTTTATCCCTTGGTCAGTCTGGCCTCTCATACAGGCTTATGTCCCTCCAAGTCAGACCCCAAAGCAGCTCAGCTCTTGGCAGGATTCCCACTTCCCACACAGCTCCAGCCAGACAAGCAGCCCTACTGCAGCTCACCTCTGCTGGAGGCATTACCCACAACAAAACTTCTCCTCTCTGCCTGTTCCCAAATGAAGGCTGCACCAACCTTCCCATACCCTTGCCTTGATCCTGCCCAACCCTCAGCTGCAGTGCAGGACACTGAGGACAGACACTCTCATTAACCCCTTCGTATCAACAGGCAGTACTTAATGCAATGCTTCATAGGAGTAAATTTTCAGCAAGGATCTGAAGAAAATTCACATGACAATCTAGATGGGGGTCAAGAAAGGCAAACAAGGATTTCAGGAGTTTGTGGCTTCAATTACAAAGGGAAGAAAAAACAGACCTTTTACAATTAGGATTGTTCACAAGCAGCTCAGAAACAACTGTAAGATAAAAGCGTAGCCCTTTGCTTTATTAGTCATATAAACAGACAGAAGCTGATGTCAGAATAAGACAGACTAATTTCCTTCCAAATAGATGCACTGCAGCTTGCTTAAAGCCTCTATGCATTCCCTTCAACCATGACCCCACTGTTCAAATTCCCACTCTGGCTAATCTCCAGCTTGAACACATCTTTCTTGCCACTGTGTATTTGCAGTCTTCACAGAACGATAAGCAACATCACATTATCCTTGAAGATTTACCCCCTGGTAAATCCCCTTGTTAGACTCATCTAGCTTGTTAAAGAAATTCTCTTCCTACATTAACTGCAGATACATTTGAGTCAGCAATAACAACATTTTTTAATGTACATATTTGTTTGTTTAGAATTCCCTTTCTTAAATTTTTCACCTTTGTCCTTGTTTACTTATCACCATATACACTGACTCTTACAATCAGGTTGAAAGTTCACAGTTTTCCAGTTCTGTCAGCCAGCAAATAAACCTCAAAAATCTTAACATCAATTCTCTTGTGACTGATTCAGCCTCTAAAACATACAGTTCATTGGTTTTAACAGCACATTTTATTTCACACCAGATATGCTGTACAGTTGCACATGACACTAAATGCACAACAGTTTTCCTGAAATAGCAAAATAATAGTTGTAAACAACATAGTATTTCTATAGTATGTGCTCTGAAGTTGTTGCTTTATTTAGAAGACAAAAAATACACAAAATCTTTCTGGAGGCCTTTTCTTGTCCATGCATATTTTTGTGTGTGTGTATGAGGGCATTTCTTTGGTCTGTAAATAGTTTGTTTGTCCATATCATTTTTTAAACATGCTGCATTTCTGAGGGAGAGGTACCTCAGGGTTTCATCAGCTCTTTGCTGTAATTGCAGTAATTGCTAATACTCTGTTCCACCATGAAGGATATCTGTTTACTGTATTGTAACAGCATCCTTAAGGGTGCACAGTGAATGCATATTTAGAGAGAGAGAAAATTACCTTGAAAAGCAAATACAAAGATGGAGGTGGACAAAAGGCTACAGTAATAAGACAGTCCATTAAAAACACAGTTAAATCAATAGAAAAAGACAGAAAAATGGGATAAGTTTCTAGAGCACCCACCAACACTTAATACCATGTGGTTGCAAGGGACAACTACATCAACTAGGGAAGAGCATCCTTCTTTTTAAGCTTTTTGCTATTATGTAACTTCTTTACAGTTAAGTTGTGCCCAAAGAGCTTTGCCTCTAAGAAAGGATACAGAACTATTCTAGGAGACAGTCTTGCAAGATACATGGATGCTACATTTTCAGGGACACCTTAAAGCCACTAAAAAAAAATCCCATAACTGACAAAAACAAACTCCCAAAAAACAAACCTACAAACAAATTAGCCAAAGGAAAAAACAACCACCCAAACAAGCAAAAAGCCAACCAAAAAAACCCAAGCAACCAAATGACAAAACAAAAAAACCAAGAAAAACAAAACAAAAAAACCCCAAACGAAACAAAACAAAACCCCAGCAAAAAAAAACCAACAAAATCCACCCC